>VUQG01021067.1:40715-53948 GCA_015106755.1 Etia nguti | reverse complement strand
TTTTAAGTAAAATGAGAACTTGAAATTATGTCAAAGTCTGGTGTAATGAAAGTGAGTGTTTTTCTATAATAGATCTCAGGAAATCATCCAATTATCTTTTTTGCTGAAAGAAATTTTTATTGGAAATGCTGATGCTCAGAGATGGTTATTCTTGATGTTTATTACATGAATTTAGATAGGCACTTCTTTTAACACAAAGTTCGACTTGGATTATCATACTGCTTATGGTGATCATTTGTCTGTCAGTCTATCAGACTGTGTGTGGTTGTGTTAATTTTGTCTGGGGAAACTATGTCAAAAATATTCCTTGCCAGCCTTTTTTCCACAGCGACAACCAGCTAGACTGAAACATGATTTGGGGTTTAGATTGTGACACTTGGAGGGGATGAAAAATGTATGCGCTTGTAGTTTTTTACAGAGCTTAAATGTTAAAATTTCTTGTTAAATAATGCAAATTAAAAAGCACTAAATCTTGAGCCACTCGCGTGAATATGCATTGGTTTCATGACTCTGTGGCGCTAACACTGTCGCCTCACAACAAGAGGAAGGTCCTGAGTTTGAATCAACCAACTGGCTGAAGCCCTTCAGTGTGGAGTTTGTTTTCCCCAAAGACATTAATGATTCAGGTTTATTATGTTATTATATATTAATTTCTAGATTGGCCGTAGGTGTGAATTAGAGCATGAATGGTTGTCTGCCTCTCAGTGTTAGCACTGTGATAGACTGGCAACCTGTCCACGATGTGCTCTGTAACAGCTGGGATAGGCTCCAGGAACCCCACGGCCCTGTATTGAATAAGTGAAGGAAGATGGATGGGGATGGATTTATTTTGTAAATATATTTATTAAATTAGTATATTTACTAAATATACCTCCTCCACAGCTAAGGCCCAGCTAATTGTGAGGAGGTCAGATGGGAGCTTTTTTCAAATTTGGTTGGCCAGCTTCAGTTTTCTGTGAGCTCTTGTGTAACAATAATTATTCCAAATTATTCTGGCAGGAATTGAAATTTGATGAAAAGTGGTAATTAAGTGGTAATTTTAATTCGTTAGAAATCAGGTTCAAGCCCATTAAAAAAACGTTTGTTTATGGCAACTGCACCATTTAACAAAAAGTCCAAATTGTATTGCTACAACACAGGCTGCTTGTGGTCATGTCAAGCCATAAAAACTTAAAGATTTCTTTTCTTTTCTTGTTTACAGTTTTAATTTCTTTAAAAATGACTGATAAGCTTTTGACCTGTGTTTAACACAGTCAGCATTATTACTGGAAGCAAGATGATCAAATTATGTATATAAAATATGTATTTAAGAAACTCTGCTCAATATAGATTAATTAACTCCATTTAAATTTTAGATTAAACTAGCATGAATCTGCGTTTTCATCTGAAAATGCTTGAAGTTAAAATAGATCTAGAAGCAAATGTAAAGAAACAAAGTGGTGACGAAATCAGTGTCAGTAAAATCAGAGGTCCTGGTTTTGTTGACTCACTCTTCTGGGTTTGGCTGTAGCGCTCTTTGACACCCTTTGTTAAGAGTGTTTGACACAAGGAGGGACGTATTAGGATCAATAGTGGGGTTGTGTGCTTATATTACCCTGAGAGTCTTGCTGGTCATTGAGTGGCGCCATGAGCTCATAGTTAATGACTGAAGATCGATGGCCAGAAACTTGACTGTGGTTTGTTTCAGTGTTATGTTTACCATACAGTGGCTGATGGCTGCACCACTGACACTCCTCACCCAAGGGAGAAAAAAGCAGGCTCTGGAAATGTATTTGCTGATAATGGTTTAGTTGCTCATTAGATTTTTCTGCCACATGACAAATCCCTGATTGCATCAGCTATATGGAAATCAAAGAAAATTCCATAGTGTTTAATTCCTGCTGCCTCATATTAACAAGATTTTCTTTTTAAAAAACGGATCTATCAGAAACACATGCATAAATTGTGCATAGGTCCAAAGAATCTGTGTTATATCTACTACTGCTTATCCACCCATAGTTCATTTTTTCGTCATTTAATTCAAATAGATAAACTTCCATATATTCTATATTCTGGGATGGTTAATATTTAAGTTGTTTTTTGGGGGTATGATTATGGCTTATAGGTCATAAAATTAGCAATCCAGCATGAAATGTATGTTTCTTTTAAGTAATCAGTACTCTGTTGGTGATCCTTTGTCATGAATTACTGCATAAATGCACTGTCACATGAAGACAATCAGCTGGTGGCACTGCCGAGGTGTCAGTAAAGCCCAGGTTGCTTTGATAGGAGCCTCCAGCTTGTTTGTGTTTTTGGGTGTCCCTCAAATTTCCTCCAGCAAAACTGACCTGACCCCCATAGAAGGAGGGAGCTACTTCAACAGTGTCTAACGAAGCATAGTGCTTTGCAAAAATATGCAAGAAAACTGCTCCTGCTAAAGGTAAAAGCTTCAAACCACCTTGATTGGTGTGTTTTTTGCCTCAACACTTGATCGTCCAGGCTTCAAAGAATGACATGGTGATGTGTAACCCAAATGTAATCAAAGGACTCTTGCTATTTGCTATTTGTACTCACAAGTTGGCCTTTCTAATTGCACTTCAAATGGAAGGAAGAGCAAACAGTGGATGGAAATTATCGATATGGTCACATTTTGCAAAAGCAGGAATTTTTCCACAGAAATATTGGTTTGCCAAAAACTGGATGTGACGAAGAGGGGCAGGTCTGAATGTGAAACTGCACTCACATCTGTTGCTGACTTATGATTGAGAAGGCTTTACCCATGTTCTTGTCCTTCAGAGGTCAAGACAGAAAGATGTTTTTCCCCAGATTTCCAAAAGACTTTCCGTCTTTTTTTTTTCTTTTCCTTTTTTCCCCACAGTTATCACCTTCTGGTGGCATTCAGGCACTTCTGTGTTGGCTTCATTTTTCCGACCCAAAAGCTACGTCCAATTATGGCTGAATCTCAACAGCGCTCAGCTCCATCAAAGGCCACAGAGCTGTTGCATGTCCTTGTGTGACTTGTTCTGTGGTTGTACACTCTGTTTGCATATCTGGAATATTCCGTATTTTATTTTTGGGAAATTTATCTAAGAAATCTAATCCCAGTAACGTTTGTGCAATTTTTAATGGAGTGAATAAAAATACTTTAAAAAATGATGTCAGTGCAGTTTTTAACAAAATGTGCTGTAGCTTGTTTTTAATTGCTCTCTTACAGTCAATGATGCCTGTCTCTAAAGAGAGATTGAAAATGACTCTCTGTGCCACCATCAGCCGCTGTGGTTTCAGGCTCAGAGCCCACATTCAGAAACGGGCTCATCTAGTCCATTTTTTCAAATATAGACTTATTATTACCTTCCCACAATAAATTGCTCTAGAGGGCTGGGGAAATGCTGCTCTCCGTTTCTGTAACAGTGCCATCTCAGATATCATTAGGGAAGTACTATGCAAGGGGACAGCAGATCAATGGATTCCGCCACAAGAAGCATTAGTACACTCTGTGTATGATCAGTTTACTGAACAACAACACCGCCTGCCTCTGCAGCTCTTACTGGAAACAATTGATGCATTGTTGCAGTGAAATTAATCCCCTGAATTCATAAGCCCAATCAGATATTCAATTGGCACTACCCAAAATAATTGTGTGGATGCCTACAAATGAGAAGCATATTCAGCAGCAAGGCAGAGGCAAGACTCTGGCAAGTCTGCCCATTTAATATCACATGCTGATTTTTACATCTTTACATGTGACTCGAATTTGATTTAATCTTACACTCATTTTTGTTTTATTTGTTACAATCAAGAAACACACTGACAATTCCAACACTATAAAATGTTACTTTTAAAAGATAGTTTTGGATGTAAGATCATGACTATGTCAATATCATAATGATTTCTTGAACAAATATTGAATTCTTTACAATCCAAACATGATCAATATGTTGGTCCTCAACCATCTACAGATAGACATGTAACTGAAATTCAGACCTAATATGATCCAGTAAGTGTATACTCGTTACTTAAATGTCTTTAGAGACAGCTTTGATTTAGATGTAGATTACTTTGTCTTGAATTTGAAAGTAATCCCACAGAAATGTGGATGTTTTTGGGTCTGGCACTTGAACTGTTGTCCAATAGTTTGGAACCTCACTGACTGGATGGTTTATAAATTGGATGTCAGCATTGATGATGTGTTGAATTTAATTTCTTAGGTTTATTTTCTTTAGATAACTTCCAGCATTTGCATGTACGTAATAATCGTAATCAGTGTGATGCAATATTTAAAATGAAATGTAAGTCTTTTTATGTGCCATGGTCTTGTTATTGTCTAATATTCAAAGCCTCAAAAGGAGATCAAATAGTTTTATCAGTGAACAAACTCTGTGATAAAATGTACGTTTTGCTTTTAAACATTTTTATCAAATTTTTAATCCTGTCGTCCTAACTTGTAAAAGTTCCGTCGCAGCTACCAAAGCATGTCTCGTTCAAGTTTCACGACCTGCAGGCCGACCACGTTGTCATTCCGCTGCTCTCCAGCTGGATGTCCTCCAGTAACACCATTGTATTCTGCAGCTGGTAATGCTAGGTCTTGTTCAGATCTGGATATCCGTTTTCAGCTGAAGAGCCACTCAGGTGGAGAACTGGTTCACGTGCCACTATGCCGAAGGCTGCAGAGCAGAACCAGGGCTACTGTTGGATGCTGATGTTCAAACTGTTGGATTGGAGTCCATCCACAAGATGAGGAATGCATTAGAGAAGCAGCTGATTGTTGAGACATTTATTATTTCACAGCATATCTAAAACTATTACATTTATTTAAGAAAGCATGAGTAAAAGGCATCTTTTTACCCTTGAACCATGACTGCCACAAATGTGGGTGCACTAGCACAGCTGCTCCTTTTATTATAGCACCTGTGCTAAATGCACAGTTGTGAAAAATATACAATTATAAATCCAGTGAGCTCACAAATTCTGTAATGTGGGTCACCTAGGCAATAGTTGTTGTTTTTGGTTTTTTTTTACTCGCATGCCCTCAAACTTGGAAGTCACATCTTCTGTTAGGGACAATAAATATCGTAGAGAGGCTGTATCAGTTAAGTGACATGGTCACAATGAGAGAAGCTTGCAGTCTGAATTAAAGATGTACTCTGTACAAATGCTGTGGCTGCATTAGATTAGCCACAACCTGTAATCTGTCACTTAGCTGCAGCATGCCTTGCTGTTTGAACTGATGTAAACTGCTGCTGTCTGGGCACAGAGCTGGGGAGTGTAATGGGGATTCATTGATCCACTGGTCTTTAGCTGATTGAGTTAGATAATTAAAAAGCCTCTTGTATCAGTTCCATTAAGGATTGTTTGTGTTGCTTTTTTCTTTGTGCTCTTGTTCTTGAACAGCAAAACTTAGAGCTCCAGAGAGCTGCTGGAAAACAAACTGTCTTTTTTGGCCCATTATTTGATGTATTATTTAGCCAGTTTGATAATGAGTTGACTGATTTTGGGAGCTAGTTGAAACACAAACCTACTGGCAGTTCTAACCCAGATTACATGGAGATATTTTTATGATTTGATATCTCCATGCACCAAGTGAAAAAATGAAAAATTGGCCATATGAATCAGAATAGTAACCAGCCAGTATGATATGCTGGGATCACGCGTATCCATCCAAATAGGATCTGGAGTGAGTGTGGTGTCCTGAAGCGTGCAGGCTGAGGTCTGCTTTGTACCTCCTCCAACAGGCCAACTGTCCTCTGCTGTCACTGGCAGCCGCGCCAGGCCTCCTCAGCAATGGCTATGATGTCTGCGGCAATGCTGAAAATAGCCATGCTGAGCTCATTAGCAGATTAGGTGTTGCAATGAATCTGTGTGGTTAGAGCTCCACAGCCTGATATTGTTCCTCCAGGACGGCAGTTACAGCTGATTGACGTGTTGGCACATCGGGACAGAGGGGTGGAGCCCATAGATTGTCCCTGTGGAGGAGCGCTAAGTGAAGGGCAAAAAAAAAAAATCTTAGTTATATCACATACAGTATGTTAATAAACAGTAATCATGTGGCTAGCATGAAAATGGATTACCTGTAGCTATGATAAAAGTAATTTTACCGATCATCAACAGAAATAAGAACTGACCCTCTCAGAATCCAGCTTCATATATGTATTATATGTAACTTTATAATATATTTAATCAAGGCATGCAAAGTTTTACCTTCATAATATAAAGATTTTCAGAGCTCCAACCCCTTGAGGTACACAGGATTTAGTGGAAATGTGACACTTATCCATTAGCTTATCCCTTAGCTTATCCCTTAGCTTGCTGTATTTTATTCCAGCATTTCCAAATGGCCATCTCAGGTTACAGAAGATGGGCATATTTTCAGGGCTGAAAAACATATTGGAGCTCTGTTTTAAAAACTGCAGCCAAATCAGTTTTATCACATTACAAGTCTGTCCTAGTATGAGTGTCATAGTTTGGAGGTAAAATTTTGATTAAATAAACTAAATTAAATGTAGAAAAAAATCAGATGAGTCTGCTGGGGTCAGGTGAAAACTTCAGAGCTGTCACACTGATCCTGGACTGTGGATGCCATCTGATTCATATGGGGATTGGTAGGATCTGCTGCTTTGCCTTATCTTGGCATTTACCAGTAAGTAGTTTTTTGTATATTGTAGCCTACTTACATAGTGTAACACAAGCTTGGCGGATTTACTTAATTACAGTTATTTCAGCTATTTCCCCCTTTTTAGATCAAAGATACTGCGAGACTTCCCAAGATGGCTGCAAATCAAATGAGCATGCCTCTTTTAAAAAAAAAAAAAAAAAAGATCTAGTGTGCGATTCCAAGTGACGCTTCACACCACTCTGTTTGAAAGAGAATCGCTGTGGGTTGCCAGTCACTGACTGCCCCCTTGTCTTTTGAATTATACAGTTTGGTCTGTGCTGTGCTGGTTAATCTGCAAATTTCAAAATGAATATTTAACTTGATCTCCCTACATCAGCTGGATGTGGCAAGAGAATATTTGATTCTTTGCAGAATGCAACAAACTGCCAAGTGTCATAGGGATCTGTGATCATGTTCTTTTTTTTAATCAAATGGGTCAAATCAGAAAATTTGAGTGCGTTTTCGCCCCTCTTGACAGATATGAAGTTTGTGTGATATGCATGATTTAAAATTGGGGAATGGGAGAAGAGGGAGGAGGAGAGGGGCGACTGCATATGTGAGTAGGAGAGTACAAATATAAAGATATTTAGCAATGATTATTTTGAGTTACATAAATAAGACCTTGAGTGGAGGTGCCTATGAAAAGAGACTGACTGTAAACATATTATTGTGGTATTTCTGACATTGATATGTTTGGCCCCTCAGATTTTGAGGATTTTAGAATTGGTTCCTTAAAATAATACCAATCTCTTCTCACGAAAAGGGCTACTACAGTCATCCAGGCCCACCTTTGCTCTACTAACCATAAGTGTCTGCTTTTGAGTCTAGGAGGAGCTTGGCTGTCACTGACTGATGCCACGTGTTCAAATAGTTGAGAAGACAAATGATTTTTCCAAAAAGATCAGAATTTATGTCCAGATATCTTACACAGTCCACAAATAAAAACTATTGCCAAAAATAAATGTAAGATCTAAAGAACAAAAGAAGTATTAACAAAGGGGGGGGAAAAAACACCATTTCAGGGAACTGAGGATAGAAATGTCACTGATACCCCCAAAAAGAAGTCTTTGCCAAGACATGGGCCAATACCTCTGTCCTCTCCATTTACTGCCTCCTCATCCTCAGCCCCTTAAACAGTATCATCTCAGTAGCAGAGATCAAATGAAATGGGCTTTTAGGAGTTTTGGTTCACAAAAAGAAAATAGGCCTCATAAGATTCAAACCAGGTCACTAAAGGAGAATGCTGAAGATCCAGCCGATGCCACTGTATCACACATTTCTTATTAAATGACGGATGACTATAGATCTGAAACAGTAGAGGGTTCATGTTGGCTTTGGTAAATGAGGCCAGTCTAAGAGAGTAAAAATACTCTTTAATAAACCCAGCTGCAGGAAAGGAAAATTAAGCCTTCACCAATGTGAATCAGGTTCATGATAAATGTACACTGCAAAAACTCAAAATCTTGTACCAATCTTGTAATCTTGAACCAAGTATATTTGTCTTATTTCTAGTCAAAATAATCTCATCACACTTAAAATAAGACACAATCAGCTACAGAGTAACATTTTAGTAAGATATAGGAACTTGTTTTTAGACGGTGTATATTGAAGATAGAGAATTTTCACTTGTTCCATCGGCAGATTTTTTTCACTTAATACAAGATATTTTTGCTTGGAATAAGTGGGAAAAAAAATCTCTAGTCTGATTCAGAGTGATGTTTCTGCTTAAAAAAGGGACAGAACTTACTCTGTAACATGAAACAGCTTTTATTTAAAGTACAAACGGGCATGCACACAGGGAGAGATTAGCAGCTGTTGAAGAAATGACTCCAAGGCCTGTTTCTCAGTTTGCTGTGGTGGTGTGTTTATTAAGTATCCTGATATAGGGTGGCTTTACAGTCACAGAAGAGTGGGTGTAAGTAGATGAACCAACCCAGAGACATCTACAAGAATGCTATATATGCAGACGATTACAAGCAGGAGTAACTGAGATTGGTGGAAGGGTTGATAATTACAAAGAACTAAAGGCAGGACACTAAAGAGTCTGGTCACTGGCCATGTGGTACCAGGCTCCAGCAACAGCAGCAAAGATTAGGGTTAAAGAAAGTGAATGGTCACACTCCAGGAGATGGGGAACTTCCTGGTGGGCTGCAGGGACTATTCATATTAACAACTTAATATTTATTGTAACGCAATAAAGCCATGTCTTTCTTAACAGTATTTAACATGGCAAATTGCTTTACACATCCTAAGGGCTCAACCTGTCTAAGGTAACACTAGCTTTTGTGTGGAATTATTGTCTGAGTTTTTCTCATGGTACAACAAGCAGATCTTGATCTGGACCTGCACAGAGGTAAAACAGATGATGATCCTCTCATCCAACTGTGAGAAACAAGCGAGCAAGCAAGTGAGCTGGCCTCCAAACTGTTGGCATACCTTGAGGTTTTAATCGTAGTCCTGATTTACGCTATGCATGACTGAGAAAAGTCACCTTGCTGCTATATGAAGGCAGGCGGTACTGTTTGCACTCTGGCATTTGCTTAAGTTGGAAACTGTTGCTGTGATTCTGATGTATTTGATGTCATTTCATGCATTCAATTGATTGCAGCTACGTGCTGTGCAGTGACTCACATTGCATACAAGCATAATAATTTCTGTAAAAGTGCCTATTATTGGAAACCCTTATTTTCTCACTGTGAAAATAAAAAAAAATGGTTAGATGTTTACACTACGTAGATCATAGAAAAAATAAATGAAACATCCCATTTAATGTTTGAGCACATGTCTGTGTGCTGAAAGCAAAGCCCTGTGCAAGTCTCAATAATCATGGTGTGTAATTGCAAACTGAGATTAACTTTGGTGTGGAAGAGAATAGATTGAGGATGAGAGAGAGTTCAAAGAACGGGGGAATGCAGATGTAGGTGTGTTATTGTGTAAGAAGGCCATCCATGGAGACAGTGATGAGATTTTTATCTAGAAGGATGATGATAAAAAGAAGGAAGGAAATGGTTCTTATTAAGTTATTTTTTTTTAAAAATGCCCTAGCTCTTAAAATGATCACATGAATTAGTGGTGACATAAATAAACTGAACTTTAACTTAGATCTATGGATATATTCATGTCGGTATTACACTGCTAGCAATGTCTGGAGATGATTGTTGCTGATCTATAGAGCTAAACTGGCAAAACTGAGATAAAATGGCATGTGTCACAACACAATATCATTTTATTATAATTTCATTAGTAAGTTTCATAAGTTTCATTTGTACACTTTGTATTACTTATTGAGTTACTGATACAATTTTTCCTTTTGCTGTATTTATTCTTAAATTCTTCTTAAATTCTGTTTCCATGCTAAGATGTTTATTATTAATTTCTTCTTTTTGGACTCTTCAATATTTTTTGCTTTTCTTTTAAGACAAAAACCCCCAACAACAACAACAACAATAAAGAAAAAAAAACTGAAATAAAGCTGTAAGAGCTGGAAAAAAGGTAACCTCTTATTCAAGAGGCCTTTTCAGTTCTGGAAAACAAAAGGTTGAGAGACCCAGGTGTTTGACCTTAGCAGAGGTTGTCCCCTTTGGAGGTGGTTGATGACCTGATAGTGCGAGTCATTAAATGAACCAAGGTGTTAAAAAAAAAAAAAAAGCGTTGGTCATTACTATCACCAGGGCTTCAGGGGTGAAACCACTGTGAGGCCTTCCCAGAGCTTAAAATGTGGCCTATTCAACAGAAGATCAACAGAAGGAAAAGTGTGAATTCGGGGTTGAAACACCCAAGAAAGGTTCTCAAGACTGCACTGTAGGTGGCTGATAGCTGGTCTTGTATGCCACCACCTCTGTTCAAAGATGGTCGTCTGCAGTGGACATAGATGGCCTCTTTAGTCCTCTTTCAAACCTTTCAAGTCTTCTCGGGGCAAAATGTGAACATTGACATCCTTAAGAGTGCAGATGTGCAGCTGAGTCTTGTTCTGTTGCGTTGGCTCTACTATGTTGTGGAGTGTGTTTGGTTTCTCCTATGTAGAGATCCAAGAACTCCTTACTACATTGCACAGCATTGACTATGTTGCTTAGCTTGTGTTCTGAGGATTTGTCCTTTGGAACCAGTTTTTTTAATCTATTTGGTTGGGTCTAAAGTACACTGGGATGAAAGGGTTAGAGAAAATTCTCTGGATTTTCTCTGGCAAAGCTGCAACACAAAAGATGACAACATTGTTCCATTTGTCATTCTGTTTCGCGCTAGCTGGTGTCATCTGAAATAAAGCATAAAAACAAAACAGCTGCTCACAATAGGAATAATTAAGCCTCTGTTCACATCAAAAGAGTTACGTTATATCATAGATGTTCATCAAAGACAGGAAAGTAGGAAATATAAATGAAATGATACATGGAGTTCTTTGAGAAAACAATTTTTCACACGACTGTAATAGCACAAGGTTCATATGCAAGATGAGCTACATGACATAAAGGACACAGTGTAACACAACGTACAGATTCAAATACAGAACATATACATATAGTCGGGTCAAAATGTCAGAATGTTTTTGAATGAGAACTGAGAACACCCTTTCTTCTTCTGCAGGTCATTGTACTATTGTACCATGTATGACTGTGCAATGACAATAAAGAGTTATCTTATCTTATCTTAGGATGAGTAAGAGAGTAAGTGGCAGCCAGGCGCTGCTAATCAAATGCACCTGATTAACTGATCATCAGCGTTGCCACCTTTTATAGAAAGAAACATTTTGGCAGTTTGCCGGTCTGGAGAGTTCAGGTGTGTGTTAACATAATGCCACAATCAGAAGTGGATTTTCTAGCACATTCACCCCAAGGTCAGACTGTGCAATGTTCAGATAAACTGCAAAAAAACCACAAACAACATCTCAGACTCTACAGACCTCAGTTAGCATATTAAATGTTAAAGCTCTCTATACACCTTATATCAAGCATGGTGGCAGAGGGGTGATGATTTGAGACCTAGACACTTTGCAGTCGTTGAGTTGACTTAATGAGCTCAATTATAATAACCCAGAGTTGAATGTGAGGTGATTTTTTCCGATGGCTAATGCTTGGTTGAAACTGGGTCACGCAACAGCACAATGATCACAAACATGGAAGTAACTTTGCAAAAGAATGGCTGAAAAAGACAAGAATGTGCTGCAATGGCCCAAAGACCACACTCAACCCGACTAAAATGATGCAACCGAATCTTCAAGTGAGCTGTGCATAAATCAATCCCCGAAAACCTCAACAAACTGAAGCAACGTTGTGAATCACAATGATGTGAAAGACTGATAGTCATACTGAAAACGATTATTACATTCTATTGCTACAAGTTACTGAATCATTGGGTATGCTTCATTTTTCACAGGAGTGTATAGACTTCTTTGAAAACATTATTTTTCACATGACTGTAATAGCGCAAGGTTCAAATGTGAGATGAACCACATGACATAAAGGACCCAGTCTAATACGATTTTGTTCCCCCAAATACCCCATTTGTAAGTTGAACTGAGGCTGTGAATTGTTCGATATAAAGAGTTTTTCCATATAAGCTGTATTACTGCTTAGCTAAACAGTGATCTGGATTAAAAGAACAATACCTGAGAAGGCCATTCATCCTTTGCCACCCATTTAACTGAACTCTATCCCTTTTTAAAAATGTTAGGCCGAGTGCTGAGTGATAGTCAGAGTGCAGACCTGAGTTTGCTGGATGTAAAACATTGGCAAAACATTCACTGGTGGAAGCACACATACAAGGGCACTTTCTCCACCAAGCACCAAGCAAGTCTCACATTTACTGACAGACACTTTTGAAGTCGAAAGGGACTTATCTCAAAATGTATTTCCATCTCTGTTTCATTCAGAGGCTGTAGCATCAGCTTCATCTCATGGACTTCAAACAGAGAAAATAAAAGTGACTGATCAGCTGCAGTGGCTGAGTCCTGTAAGCTTGCATTTACAGACACCCTCAGTAATGCATTCACACGTTCTGTGAGTATCTGGGTAAAGGAAATAAAGGAGTTTCCATCAGGAAGAGACAATATTGTTGTAGCATAGCTGTTTCCATTGACCCCTACAGTAAGAGGTGATGAATGTACTAGTGCGCACACATATACAGACGACAGCAAAAGAACAAGGTTCTTCTCTCTTTCTGTCTCACAGCATCCAAGCACACAGCACCCTCTTTTTTATCCATCTCCCTCCCAGACACACACAAGTACACAAAAAAGAAATGAGCTAACGTAAACAAGCGCGCGCACACACACCCGCACACTCACACTCATACATGCACAGAGTCCTATCCTGCCTTATTTTTAGCTGTTCCCCTACCCAGCCCTGACCTACATCACAGCATGAATAAAGCAGCAGAGAGATGAAGAAAGTGAGCTCATATTGGGAAGGGGCAGGGTGGAGGTGGGGTGTGGTGTCTGGGGCAGAGAGATGGGCGTGGAGGGAGTAGAGAGGCAGCGAGAAACACACACACACACACACACAGACACACTCTGGCAAAAAACGAACAGAAAAATGAACCGCTTCTCCTCCATCCCCCCGCCGTGAAATGACAGTTTCAGTTCTGTCAGCAGACCTCACCTGCAACAA
>VUQG01021067.1:27427-40695 GCA_015106755.1 Etia nguti | reverse complement strand
GAGCTCTAATGAACTATTCACAAGAAACTAAATTTGCTTCACACACACACACACACACACAGACACACTCTGGCAAAAAACGAACAGAAAAATGAACCGCTTCTCCTCCATCCCCCCGCCGTGAAATGACAGTTTCAGTTCTGTCAGCAGACCTCACCTGCAACAATGCTCCCAGAGGAGGCAGCAGAGGGCGAATAAACACACACACACACACACGTTTACAAACACAGGGGATGCAGGGCCTTAGAACAACAGAAAAGTCTTGCCACGGCCTCAGACTTGACACCAGAGGGTCGTCTCGCTTTAAGTGAAAGCCCAACAAAAGCAGCGGGTGCTCGACTTTGAGTTATTGAGTCTCCGTGTCGGCTGTCATCAACCCTTGAACAACAGTTTGGCGCCTTTCGCCAATAAAGGTTAATCAAATGAGTAAGCTTTTTAGGCGGAGTAGTGCTTCAGGACAAGATGAAAATTAGATTCGGGTGCTGTCGCTCAGCCTCAAAGCGCTCAAATAAGTTCCATGTTTTTGATGCAGGAGATCAATGCTTTTTTCCACACCGAAGGCCGGCGAGCCTTTGTACGCCTGAATACATGATCGGCCTCTCTTTGATTGTGGAATTTAACGCTCCTACTGTACACTCTCCAAGGATGAAACTCACCGAGAAAAAAACCTTATGGGTGTTGCATGTAAGTCAATTACATACTTCATACGCATTCATTCTATTGTAAGGGGAAAGTGTGAGCTGAACACCTCGAGGCTGGAATGTATTTATCCAAGGAGAGGATATGGAAATGCTGTCCTCACTCTCTCCTTCCCTTAAGTGGTGGAAAGGCCCGTTAGCCTCGGGAAACCAGTTCTCTTCTGCTCACATCCGCATAAATACTCGGCACTGTACAAACGCACGCGCGCAAATTTAGGGCTCCCTTCTGCATAACGCCTCCCTTGTGTGTTTCCAATCCCATTTCATCAGCAGTCATCCAGCTCTGCTAATGCTTCCCCGAGCTCCATGTTTTAGTGCTCATACGATGTCTTTCAAGCTACATTAGGAGGAGAGAGCCTGTGTGTATGAAGAGAAGACGTAATATATCACGATATTAGCTCCACATAATAGATGTCAGGGAAGATGCTCTACTCCTGCTCTCCTCTGTCCTCTTCAGTTGATATGTCCTTATCTCATCAGCCTTTTCCTTTCCTTTCTCCTCCTTGTCGTGATTGCTTCTGCTGTGCTCGATTCACAGTCAGTTGTCTCTCTCTCTCTCTCCGTCGTACTGGGCATGACCGTTCCATTTAAACCATACGTGATCATTTACATATTAAAGCAGGTAAAACACTATCTTTAAAGCAGTACTTAAATGTAAGTGTCTTTGTTTGTCTGAGGTTTTTCGGTGGGTGCAGTTTTGGTAGTGCAAAACTCTAATTAACAACTCGTGCATCAAGATGGGGCTCAGACACCCTGCCTTTGTGAGGTGACTCACTTGTTAGTTCCAAAAGGAGTAGGTGTGTCTTTAAAGAAGTCTGAAAGAATTATTAATCCACTGCGTTTTCTCTGTTTGTCCTCAGATATTGATGAGTGCGCGACGCAGATGCACTACTGCCAGTCCAACACGGTGTGCGTCAACCTGCCCGGCAGCCATCGCTGTGACTGTCTACCAGGCTTCACCAGAGTGGACGAGTACTCTTGCACCGGTGCGTCTGCATGCATGGAAATATGTCGCTGTCTCACTTTAAGGATTGTCATCAAAACTGACCAGTAGTGTACCGGTGTTTATTGACTTCATAATTTCTGAATTCTAAGGAAAGTTTTTTGTTTTAGAAATTAAAGCATGTTTGTAATTGACTTGTTGAGCACGGATCAATCAAGAGGTAACCATTAACTTTCATTTAGCACCACAAGCAGGCTGCCATTTTGGTTTACAGTAAAATGTGTCAGCAACTTATGGATAACTGATCATCCTGAGAGTATTCAGTGCAGTTCTTTATGACCAGATATATGCAAATATATCTCTCAAGATACGCCTTTCTTTCAGTCTTAACTAGATATTGGATTTGGTGCAAATCAGTATGTATGCTAATACACTCAGTGCTAATCATTTCCACCCACCCCAGTACCTACCCCTGGCTGTAATACTGGCTGACTTGTTGTATGCTAGGTTTACCTAATGAGTAGATTCCCATACACTCCTGTTTTAAAACGCACCATTATATAAAGCGTGTTTACAGCCTGGTACAGACTATCCTCTGTGGATAGTTTCCCAGTTTATAACAACAGCAGCGGGGATGTTTAGGTTTTTTGTTTGTTTGTTTTCTAATTCATCCATAAATTCCTCACCATCTACTTGGATGTCACTTTGATTGGCAGATGTCCCGACACAGACAGCTGAGTGTTGTCTGCTAGGCCTCACCTCCGGTAATTGGACTCACTGAACTGCATCTATTCTGTGTCTGTGCTGTGTGTTCCTTTCTGGGAAGTTAAATTATATGACAAATAATATGACCTTTGGCCAATCCCAAAAAGTGATGGAAACTGGCATTTAATTAGTATGTTACTCTGGACTAAATAGCCGATATGAGTGTGTCATTGGAAACATGCAGAATGCCGCTTACAAACCAAGCTTGTTATTATTAGCTGATAATTTAGAAATCCACCTGTTCATCTAAATTTCATGCCTCAGGATCCAAAAGACTAACATGGTGGCGAGATTAATGTTGAGGCTTCACATTGTCAAGTTCAAAGCAATTAGGTTGATGTCACAGTCGCTGTCACAGTCTATATTTTGTATAAAGACTATGGTTAAAATACATACCATATTTCAAGACTGTACTCGTGATTCTGTAACATCTGCTGAATTTGGTACTCCCGGAAAGATATCCACGAATTAAAATGTCCCAAATTATGCATATAATGTTATTATAATGTTATTTTATGAATAACTAAGAGGTTAAAGCTTCTTCCCTAACCAGAAACAGAAAAATCATGAAATCATGAAATGTAATAGCAATAGATAATAACTATAATTGTATTACTTTATTTTATGATTTTATTTGTAAAGCACTTTTCAAAACAGAGTTAAGTGCTTCACAGTTCAAATAAAAGCCACACACTGAAGATAAGTGTATATGTTCAAACATACAGGCACATAAACAGACACATAATCAGCCATACTGGCAGACATGAATTCCAACAAGTGGTTGCAAACTATGGCCAAAAATGTAGGGGGAAAGATTAAGGAAATGCTAACCTATAAAAATGAGTTTTCAGCTGTCGTTTAAAAGAAATAACAGAGTAAGCCAAACTGATTCACCGAGGAAGGCTGTTCCGCAGTTTGGGCGCAACAACCTCAAAAGCATGATCACCTCTGGTTTTAAAATCACAGCGAATGACACTTAGGAGACCCTGTTTAGACGATGGGAGAGGCCAGCTGTACTGACAAAGTCTTAGAAGCTCTGCTATATAAGCAGGGGCCTGTCCATGTAGAGCTTTATATGTTAATAGCAGAATTTTAAAGTGGATCCTAAATTTCACTGCAAGCCAGTGAAGGATTGCAAGGATAGGTATAAAATGTGACCGCCTGCTAGTTTTTGTTTGTGCAGAGTGAAGCAGCAAGGCTGCTAATTGGAGACAAGCTATGGAGGACTGAGAGACACACATAAAAAGTGAATTATAATAATCAAGGAGAAAATTAAAGTGTGCACAAAAAGTTCAAGATGATTGAATGACAGTAAAGGTTTGATTTTCGCAATATTTCTGAGATGAAGGAAACAAGACTGGGTGACCTTTGAGATGTGGGTTTCAAAATTCAGGTGTTGGTCAAAAATGATGCCAAGGTATTTAACAGATGATTTGACGTTATTGGTGAGGGGAGTGATGATTACATCACTAACCTCCTTAGAGAAACTGTCTGGCCAAGCACTAGAACCTCAGTTTAACAGGAATTGAGATGAAGGCAATGTGAATATATTCGTTGAGGCAAGAGAGGCTGCCAAAGTTGTTGGGCTTGACAGAAAACTATAAATATTTATCATCTGCAGTAGATAGCCCAGGAGTAACGCATATAAAGAAAACAGAATTGGTCCAAGGATTGAGCCCTGGGGGCCTCCACATACTAGCAGTGCATATGAGGACATACACTGATTAATATGAATTCTGAAGTATCTGTTTGATAAGTAGAAGAAAATCATTTGCAAGCACTACCAGTGATGGCAACCCAGTTTTGTTTGTTAATACAAGTAGCATGATCAACAGTAACAAAGGCTGCAGATAAGTCAAGCAGGACTAAAATGGAATGGTCTATAGCTGTGAGGTAAATATATTTAATGAAAAGGACAATGTTTTCCCTAAGATCTGGTAGATGGACATGGACACTGACACAGCTCGATTTCTCTCTCCTAGTGAAAGTGCTTGTTTACATCATGAGGAGAGTACACAATAAAAATGAATGAATGACTCTCATAATTGGGTCCAGATAATACTATGATTCACATGTGTGTCAGTAGCTCTTAATATTTGCTGTAGCTTCCACACTAACTCATGCTGCTGGGCCAATGATTCACATGCATTTAAAAAAAATGTTGGTGTCCATCAGCCACCAGGCACTGCTGCTTTGCAGCTGTGCTGCTGAAACTTTTACTTCATTATCTGAAATTAAAGCATACACAGAAGTGAATGCAAACTGATAAATGCCACAGCAGTTGTCTTTTTAAAGCTTTAAAGCTCAGCGTGTGATGGAATAAGAATGGCTGATTGCTGCCATTTATTCATTTAATTGCTTTTCTACCCTAGATATTTTTGATTAAAAAGAAAAAATGTAAAAAAGCATTTTTCCCCGACCTTCTCAGAGGTATATGTCAGGACAAAGTACGGAAGCAGCTTCAGCAAAATATATGCCTACTTTTAACAGCACAAATGCTCCGTCTAAATTTATATCTGTGGATTTAAAGCTGTTTCACAGTATACATTGCACTGACTACTGGTCTAGCATAGCTTGCTTAAAATGTTTCTCTCTTGCCATTAGGTAGGTTACAGATTGCCCTGTGCCTTTTACATGCACCTGTAAAGGCAGACTCACAATACTGAGGTAGTGGGTGTCATCCCTGTTCGCTCGAATGTTTTTCTTATTGCTTTGTGTTTTAAAGATTTATATTTACTCATGATTTCAAAGTAAAAAATGTTTTCATTGTAGTAACTTGTGTCTTGCAGGCTACAGATTGATCCTTTTGTTTAGAGTAGCGTGTTTTCTTAAGAGTAAATAGAATGTGCTTGGTTGCTGCTCAGTGTTTCTCCAGAGAAGTGTTCTTTAATTAGCTCGCAGTTGGCAGCAACGCAGGGACAAGGATCCATGGACAATCAATCCATTTTGCAGCTTGTAAACTGTCCTGGCAGCTGACTGGGAGCCCAAGGAGCACTCTCTACATCTGCTGGGAGAGATAAATTGTCTCGCTGTCTCCCTTTTCCCTCTTCCTGCTTTTCCTTCAACTTCTCCTCAAGGGTGTCAGATCCTGTGCGTGGACGTAAAACAGAGTTAGCGTTCACAGCTTAAGGTGGTGACTGCTCATATTTCACAATGTTAATGTGATTGCACATTAGCTTGTGTAATTGGTTGCTTGTGCTGGAATCTGTATTGTTATTCTCCATTGTGTCTAGATCTTAAAAGGTTTTTATTGCAACTGCATTAAGGAGGAGACACAAAACTGGAAACCATTTTCTTTTTCTTGTCTCTTATTCTATCAGGCAATTAGCATGGAGAAAGTGAACCCAAGCTTTTCAGTAAACTGCAAATTAGCTTCAGTCTTTGCAGTTGTGGAACTTTAATTATTAAATATAATGGAAGCAGTGTTTCCCACAGATTATGTTTGTGTGGGGTGGGGTTATAGGGGTTTACATGTCTCTTGCTTTTGTGTACACTCACAAGTTTTCTTCAAGAAACTTTTTATCCATTTATAAGTTTCTTTTTTTCAAATATTTTATTTGCAGATAAATAAATCGCCAAATGCTTTAACCAGTTTGTTGGTAGAGTTGGTGGATGTGTTCCTTTTTGGAGCCATGAATACAGTCTGGCTAGCAAGGAAGTTGCTCAGGAAAATTCCTCCACAAATAGTAGCATAGTTGATGCAGGACGGCAGTTTAGCTACTCGGGAACCTTGCTTCTTCTCCAATCTGTCTGAAGGTGATTCCAACCCAAGTTAGACCAACCTTATATTTGCAAGTGGTTGCCCAGAGGTTGTTGCATCCATTAATTTTTTCCTAGTTGCAATGAGGTTGCATTTCTATTTTTACTCTAGTGTGACTGAGCTATTAATTGCAGATGCTGTCAAGCTCTCAGGCTGGTGAAAGAATTAATTAATTTAAAAAAAATGCTAAAAGGAATTACCAGATATACTTTTCAAGTAGAAATGAGGTAGAAAGGGACTGCAAATGAAAAATGTCCTTGACTCTTGAATGCTTGTTTGTTTGTTTGTTCCTGCCATTGCTTCTGGACAGAGTTCATGGATGTATCGGATGTGTCTCAACAGGCATGATCCATCTATCTACTTCTCCACCCACAAACCACAAGCTTACTTTACTATAGGCCCCATCCTTAATATTACAATATGAGCAGCTCCTTCCTTGGAGGAACACTGGCTATAGTTCCCTTACACAACATGTATAACCTTTTCTTTAGTTTCTCTCAGCTGTCTCTCTCCTGCCTGGTGGAGGGGATTGTCCTTTGTGAAAACAGCACCATGTAAACAATAGGAGGCCAAGGTAATTGTGGTTCCACTTGATTTCACCTCTATAGAAGTAAGCAAGCAGCTCTGCAGAAACATTGGACGAATGGAGAGAGAAAGAGAGGTGGCAGAAAGTGTGAGGCTTCTGTACTTTCCCCTCTCGAAGTTTGTATTCAGCCTGAAGCAGTCTGGGATGTTTACCTGCTGCCTGAATGTTCAAAATAACATCTGGTGTCCCTATTTAAAGGGCATTTGATGTAGGAGGGATTATGTGTGCATGATTTGTAAAATAATGTTGTCATTATCACTGGTGTTCACACTCCCCACCTTAGGGATCACTTGTCAGTCAAACCATATGTTTTGAAAAAGGTGCTGTACCCGCACTAACCCACCTGCTTGCATGGATCGTATGCAGTGTTTCTGTGCTGTAACAAGAACTGATGCTGGATATGCTGCATGGTACTTACACTCACCAGCCTCTTAGTTACCTACGTACTGAGTTTACCTAAAAAACTGCTTTCATTTTTCATGTCAACAAGGTTCTGGAAACATTCCTCACAGATTTCGTTCAGTATTGACTTGACACGCCATAGAATCGTGCAGTTGCTCCAGATTTCTTGGCTGCACATCCATGGTGCGAACTTCCAATTCCAAAAGATGCTCTATTGGATTGATATCTGGTGACTTTGGAGGCTGTTTGAGTACAGTGAACCCATTCGCATGTTCAGGAAACCAGTTTGAGAGGATGTGAGCTTATACTCGTGAATGCAGCCATCAGAAGACGGGTACATCAAGGCTGTGGGATGGACATGATCTCAGGTAGACTGTGACGTTTAAATGATGCTCAGTGTGTCAAGAGAATATTCCCCACACCATTGCACCATCACCGCCTGAACCATTCGTGCTTTCACGTTTTTACATCAAATTCTGACCCTAGTATCCAAATGAAGCAGCAGAAATTCTCATTATGACCAGACTATGTTTTTTCCAGTCTTCTATTGTGCAGTTTTCTATTGTCCAGTGTTGTGCATTTAGAGATGTTTTCATGTATACTTCAGTCGTAATGAGTGGTTGTTACCTGTGCCTTCCTATTCCCAGCTTGACCTGACCTCTTACATGAACAAGACATTTTTACTGAGAAAACATCATCCACTGAGGACCCGGTGCTCAGTGGATGATGGGTTTTTTTCATACCATTCTCTGTAAACTCCAGAGATGGTTATGTGGGAAAGTTCCAGTAGATCAGTATGTGAGTCCAACCCATCTGGCACCATCAACCATGCCACACTAAAAATCACTTTATTCACCTTTCTCCTCCATTATGATGCTCACCTTGAACTTTGTATGACTGGCTGATTAGATATTTGCATTAACAGCCAGTTAAACGGGTGTACCTGTTCAACTGTGGCCAATGAGCATATATTTACACACACAAATAAAGCCTTAACTTGTGTCTGCCATGTATTATATCACCACACAAGTTCTCAGTTGCAAAAAAAGGAATAAACAAACACACATAACTGACCCGAGGCATTCCTTTGAGCATGCTTTTCAGTAACTTTCATGTTCTTTCAGTGCTAAGCTAACAGGGGCTTTCCTGCTGTAATTAGAACACCAAAGAAGTAGTTAGAAAGTGAGTGTGGTGTCTTTTTTTTTTCTCAGTGCACCTCTGATTATGAGCTCTCAGCACGTTCATTTCTTGCTTTTGTATGCTGGTTAATGTGAGCACAAACATGCTAATTGCAGTCAAACAAAATGTGCCAAGTTACACTTCTGGGCTAATTTGGTTATTATAGTCCTTATGGTTTTTTTCTGTCCTGTTAAAATTAATGGCTGCTAATACCTTTGTTACCCCAGCTGCACTAATGGAATCAAACACAACAACAAAACCGAGTATAGTTAAGGTCATTTGTTTGAACTTCACAAGTGAACTAGAGCTCAAATGTTTTGCTAGTACAAGGTTGTTGTGATTTCCCACTTTATAATTATATTATACTTGTACTTTTAATTTCTGGGTGTTAGATGATTTACTTTCTGCATTAAGCAGGTGCTGATAAGGCTTGCAGTGGACATGAAACAGTACATCTATAAAGGCCAATTTACACCATTGAACCCTGCTCTCAAAAACTGACAAAGATTTAAAAGTTTCTATGAAGCTAGATTTAAGTTAAAGTTTTTAGAACATGTTCAGTGCCATCTTGTGCCAGTAGAGAACGTGACGTCACCAGGTTGGTTATTTGTGATCACTAGACTTACATTAGCTTATGTTAGCTAAATAGTGACAGAACCAATAACTCAAGGTTTAAGGGGATCACTTTTTGTACCCCCCCTGGCTGCAACAATGAGTTTTATGTTAAAAATTATATTTTTGTTTAAATGAAATAAAATGTTGTTGTGTCCTGTTCTCATCTGAAAATATTTATCTCTACTAATGACAGCTCTGAGAAGCATAAGCTGTGACTGGAATAACATTAAAACAAGGAGGGCGGATTTTTAAAAAAATCCTGCTGTTCATAATCTGCTCAGTCGCTGGTGTATGGCTGACCAAAAGAAGCTGCCATTAATTTCATGCATCAGTTGCCACATATATTCTTCTAAAGCCAGCAATGGAAAAGGCTGCATCCCCCCCTCCCCCACCCCAAGATGCATTACATGTTTAATGAAAATTTAATCAAATCGAATTCCAATTATACATCTAATGATTGTGGAGCTCAGGTGTGACGAGCCTGGAAACCTTGGCAACTCTCCCTGTATACATTAAATGTTCAAAAATAGGGGTCATGCTGTTAAACTGGCCAGACACCAGCCAATTTAATAAGCCCATCAAACGCAGTTTGGGAAAGCAGGAAAGGGGCCAGAAAAGTTTCCCTTAGTGCTCACTTTCATACATTTGTAATTCCCTCTGAGAAAGCTAGTGTTTATATTTAGCTTCGCTGTGAAGGTTCGATGTAAGGAGCATTTCTTCTTGCTCATCACTAGACTGTACAACCATCCAAAGTGATGCCTGTAATCATGTTACACTCCTTTTCTGCAAGACTGTCTCTTCTTCTTTGATGCATTGTCTTCCTGTTCCCTTGGCTGAATACAGATCGAGCTGTGTAGAGTAAAATGTGACTGTGACTATGCATGGGAGGGATGTTTACTGACAGAGCGTATTAATGGAACATGCTTTCATTAATGTGAATTGCAACCTGAATGTCTTTATTGCCTTTAGCTGTGTACTTCATTGGGTATCAAAGGAGTTGTATTTCAATTATGAGCTGCCGCTATTGCACAGAAAGGATTTAAACTGTGTGGTCAGGTGCATTGTGTACACGAACATTTTATATCCAGCATGATGTGAGGCACTTGTCTTTTAAAGTAAGAGGTCAATAATTGCACAAAAATGTAACTTAGGTGCATAATACATTATATGATGTGAAAATAAAATTAAAGCCCCATTAATTATAGTGAAGTCCTCATTAAGATCACCAGTGGTGTATTTTTTGAGGAGGGGGGTGGGGTAATATTGGCAAGATACACTATATGGACAAGAGTATTGGGACAGGTCTTTTGAATTCAGGTCTTTTCAGTCCCATTGCATAATGCATAAAAGTCAGAATTCCAAACAAACTCTGAAATTAACATCTGCACAAAAACTGTGTGCCAGGAGCTTCGTGGCATTGGTTTCCATGGCTGAGCAGCTCCTATAGGTGAAAGTGTTTTAGGTGTCCCATTTGTTTTCAGTGTAGTGTGTATTATAATATATACTATGATTTTTTTCTAGATTTTTAGAACGGTGATGCAGTTTTTAATAACTTTAGACCAGACACGGGGAACTGACCCATTGCATGCCTCCTCTAAATGGAAACAGCTCTTAGACCCTAAGGAGGGAGCCTGTTTATTATAGGGGGTCAATGGTCTACTGACTTTGATACTGATTGTGTTTGAGAGGATGGAAACAGTGACCTGGCCTCAAGAGAAAATAAGAAAAGAGACAAGAGAAAGAAGCAAAGACAGACAAAAGAAAATGGGATGGAGGTTGAACAACTTCCATTACTGTAATATAGTGCAATACATAAGTGATCGGGACTACTAATGCATCACCAGTCTTATATTGGAATGTAATGTATAATGGAAATGGAAAAAAAACATTAAAAAAATAAGTTATGGAAAAAGAATATTATTTGCGCATCATTTACCAACCTGATGAAAGCCAAGCAGGGGAACGGTGCACAAACTACTTCATTTAATATAACAATAATAATAGTCCAAGAAATCATTAAAAAAAACAAAAAAACATATGACTTGCAATCAGTATCAAAACAACTGCAAAAGGTGTAATTAAAAAGTAAACTGCCTGTTGAACTCTAGGTAGAATACCACAGACAGGTGAGGAAATTTCTGCAACATATTTTAGTGAATCCATGTCCTTCAAAGCTAAACGGTATGATAGGCAGTCAATATTTCTTCCCCTGTGACATGGAACAGATCTCTGCTGAGTTTGAATCTTGTCAAGGTGAGCAGCAAGGCTGAGGCGGAAAGTGAGCTTGATGACTTTGTGTTGCCAGAAAAAAAAAGATGAAAAAACCCTTGAAATTTCTGCCATGCTCTGGTCTGTTTTATGGGCCTGTCACTGGTCATTAAATTTCACATTACTGAAGTGTTCAGCGTGACATTATTGAACGAGGTGTCGATTGAAGCTTAAGAGATGAGGACATGTTTTAGAAATTTATTATGTAAAGTAAAAGTGAATCACGAGGTGTTAGTTTTACTAGCCTAGGCACCCTTTCTGGATACAGATGCCCTGGTCAGTACCAAAGGGTAGTGTTACCACTACACCATCCAGCTGCTATTGACATTGTCTGCCAGATAGAAGAAGTGGCTGGTATCCCAAACACGCCCCCCCGGGTGGTTGAGAATGACCAAGCTAAGATCCTGTCGGACTTCCAGATATAGACGGGCAAACTGGTGATGGCTAACCAACCGGACATAGTAGTGGTGGACAAGCAGAGGAAAGTGACAGATGTATGTACAAGTGATTGCAAAATCAGGAAGAAGGCACTCGAGAAGCTCGAGAACTACCAAGGACTGAGAGAAGAGCTTGAGAAGATGTGGAGGGTGAAGGCACACTTTTAGATAGGACACTAGGACCGTGGTCCTGGTTGTAATCAAAGCAGTGACCCCCAAGCTAGGCGAGTGGCTCCAGCAGATCCCAGGAACAACATCCTCTGTCCAGAAGCGTGCAGTCCTAGGAGCAGCAAAGGTATAGCGCAGGACCCGAGCTTGAAGGATAAAGACTGCCTGCAGGGTGAGAGGGGAGTTTATTATTAATATACATACATATATATATATAATGCAAAAAAGAAAACCAAAAGTCAAGGATAAATGGGCCTTCATTTCAACATTTAAAGCGTAGAAAAAGTCGAGTGGTGGTGTAAAGATTGCAGTGGTATTTACTTACTGGAGGTTAAACGATTAGAGTGAAAAAGGGAGCTTTTAAAGGCTCTCCATAAATGCCACTCAGTCAGCTGATGGAGCCATAGAAAAGGAAATGTAATTCTTAAACCATACATGAGAATGCAAATATGTCAAAAATGCATCAGGATTACATGTATTGGCGTATACTGCCTTAATAACTGTAATTAAGAGTGTTTACTTATCCACTGCTGCGTCACTCTGAAGTCCTTGGTTTCATTTGACATATTTTTTGAGAAATCTACATTAAAGCACCATCATGGCCTGGCTTAACACAAGAAAAAAAATCAAGAGGGGTAATTCAGTTTTTTTGTTTTTATTGCCTTTTTGGCATTCATTTACAGCTTCTGTGTGAGTCTATTCAATAATAACAACAACACAACAATATGCTCTAATTTCTACTATTGTCCCCATTTTAAAAACTTCTCACCTGATTATCAAAGTGACAAAATCATCTTTAAATCTTGAAAATATGCTAAAACTGTGCTCCACACTATATCCTCAATGACATTACACCTGATCTGGTTTGCTTACAGTTTGCCAGCCTGCATTTTAGTCAGTTTGTTGAGCTTTTTGAGCAGGGCCTGTGGGCTTTCAGCTCAGCGTGAACACTAATTACAACTGAGTGTGTCTAAGGTCTTTGATGCTGGAGATCATAGCAGCAGAACAGTGCCCACTCGATCCTGAAGAAAGAACGTATCCCATCGTGTATATAAACTGCTAAGAAAAACAAAAAAGTATTGTAACACTTAGAAAATGCATCAGATCACAATGAGGAAAAAAATCATGTGGAATATCCATCCTGATGTGAACTGGGTAATGATTTTTAGGAATGAAAAGATGCCACATTGTCTGATGGAAATTAAAATTATCAACCTACAGTGAGTGAAGTTTAAAGACACCCCAAAAATCAAAATGAAAAAATGATTCGGCAGGCTAGGCCATGTTACCGAAATTTCCTTGTAGCAACTTAAAATGCTACTCGGTAGTTTGTAAGGCTTGACAATGTTGGGGCATGCTCCTAATGAGACGATGGATGTTGTCCTGGGGCAGGGGTGCCCAATCCCAGTCCTCGACAGCTACCGTCCTGCAGCTTTTAGATGCATCC
>VUQG01021067.1:12653-23979 GCA_015106755.1 Etia nguti | reverse complement strand
TCTGTATAGTTTCATATTTATATCCTGTACATAGCTTGTACACCCACTACAACCTGTACATACTTATAGTTATAGCATATTCATAACATACCCATAATAGTCCCATATTTTGTACCCTCATACCTCTCTGTAATATATTTATATATCTATATTATTGCTAATATATATTTTGTAATATATCTATTATGGCTAAAGCACTTTCTGGATGGATGCAAACTGCATTTCGTTGCCTTGTACTTGTGACATGTGCAATGACAATAAAGTTGAATTCCATTCTATTCTATTCTGTTCTAAATTAACTGTATACTTTAACAAACCAAACACATTTAAGAGGGCTTAGGAAAATATGATGGACATTTTTCTGTGATACTTGTATGTATTTGTATTTTTAAAGCATTTATTAGATCACAATATCTAAACTTTGGGCATTTGCTGATACAGTCTACTGATTCAGTACCAGTGTTAAGCTAGTACACTGTATTCCTCAATGAGGAGGAGACTGGGGATATTTTAATGCAGGGGTGCCCAACCCCAGTCCTCGAGAGCTACTGTCCTGCAGCTTTAGATGCATCGTTGTTCCGACACACCTGAATCAAATGAGTGGCTTGTTATCAGGCCTTTGCCAAACTTGATGGCATGCTGAAGAAGTAATCCAACCATTTGATTCAGCTGTGTTGGAGTAGGGATGCATATAAAAGCTGCAGGACAGTAGCTCTCGAGGACTGGGATTGGGCACCCCTGTTTTAATTAATGTATGTGATGACATCAGGCTTGACTTAAACACCGCATTCCTAACTTTATAAAACAAAATGTAGAAAATAAATAAATCCAAGAATATTTACTAGTAAAAGAATTATCAATAGCACAAATTTTATTTTTATTATCAACCTAATTTATTAGAACTGGTCTCATTTCAGCTCAGCCGTAAAAGTTTTACCACATCCTCTTGCCACTTAAAGTCACATTAGTTTACTCTTTTCCCTGCTGACACTGTGGGTGCACCTGCTTTCACACACACACGCACATACACGCACCTGTACACACGTATGTAGAGTATAGCTGAGCTATATTAACATTAAGTTGAGTTGACAACTAAATATTAAGTTATAGTAAATGCAAAAAAAAAAAAAGATTTCCACACAGATGTTGCATCAAACATAATGAGAGTGATAGTAAGTCAGAGCGCGAGAGAGAGAGATGCTGACAGGGAAAGTGTTGAGATCAGTCGTGCCAGCTCGCTCAGCCACAATTTGTGGTTAAGTTACAAATGATTTTGAACAGAGAGAAAAGCTGTTGGCTGCACCAGCAGCAGACTGTTTGTTTTTAGCTTCCTTCTTTCCTTGTTTGCTCTCCCACTAGCAGGTGGTGCACTGATGCAGATGTGCAGTGTAGTAAATGCATAAAATCCCAGAATTCATTTTTAATAGATCAGCCCAACACTCCATCCAGCTTTCTGAGTCCAGCTCAGGCCGGTGCATTTATTCTCATCACTGATACTGAAGTTTTTAGGTCCTGCTCGTCTTAATCATATATCCATTTTTTTTTTTTTTAAGTCACAAGTTTAAAATGGTTTTCTTATCATTTTTACCACAGTGACTAGTTAAGTAGGTCATCCACGTGAGCATACACTTGTATTGCTTTGCTGCAGGTACGCATGCTCACCTTGTTTGCTCTGCGATCCACTCCCGTGTTTATACAAAGTCTTTGTGTGAGTGTGCTGTTGTTTTATTTATTTTTTTGTTCTAAATTAAGGTCTGACTTTGTTTCTACAGCCGTGTGTGTGGGAGGAAAAGGAAGGGAACACCTGTAAAGGTGTGTGACCGAGCATATGTGACAGAAGATGAAGAGGAGGAGAGCATGTCAGAGCACAGCTACAGCCCCGGTAAATGTAAAGACTCACACAATGTGTTTGCCACCTGGTGTTGATGTATTTTTCTCCACTGATGCCTATGTGACAGAAAGAAAATGTTACTTTCCAAACCTGTGAAGTGATAACAAGTGTGAGAACTAAAGTGGAGCTATTATGCTAATTTCCAACTCATATTTGTATTCTTGGACTCTATTTGAGATGACCTAGTATACAAAAGCTTGTTTCAATGTGTTTTCTCTTACTTTAAGGGCAACCTCCATTTACTGCTACTTTCTTTTTTCTGTTCTTTCTGATTGGATGCCCCTCGATTTTTAGCAGCAAGTGGGTGGGGATTCTGTATCCACAACCAAAGCTATGTAGCTGAGAGGACCTTGTTATGGATAGCCTTTAACGTCATACAGAGCCAAGCATAAAAAACAAGCTTTAGGGTTGTTCTGAGCTCATGCACACCTGAAGTTTTAAAACTTTTGCCATGCTTAATAAAATAATTCACCATTTTAACATTTTGTATGTATAGAAAAAGGAATATGGAGAAGCATAATGGGTCCTCATTAAAAAGTTTACTCTTTCCCAGGTGATGGCCAGTACCCTGCGGGTGCAGAAGACCGCCTCCCTCCACCTGGCAGTCCCTACTACCTGCCTGACCCCACTCAGCTCTGGTGAGTAGAACCCTCACCACTTTGCTTTTTCAGAAAAAAAGACTCATGTGGAGCTAGCCACACCTGCAAGCTAACACAGTGTCACAGAAAAGGAAAGTTAATTCTGTAGGGAGAAAGTTTCAAGAGAGGTGCTAAATTGAGTTTGTGTTTTTCGCTGACTAAAAAGCAAGGCTCATACATTCATCGACCTCAGAACATTCATATGTGCTTTGCATTGTCATTTTGAAACCACACACATGTAAAGACGTGGAGCCACGTAGGGGTACCGAGACTTCAGAAAGTCACTGAAATGGAAAAGAGGCAGAGAGCTGCAACTTTCTGGTGCAGCTGTAAAGGAAAGTTTCATTATATGAAGGGAAATTGCCAAGTCAGTGAGGCCATTCAGATGGTGATTTTACACAAAAAAACCCTGCGAGGTTGATGATTTGTAAGTTTTTATGTGCATCCATGCGTTTTACTTTTTTGAAATTTTTCCACTGAATGATTTTCATGTCCAGGCTTGTGAAGCAAGCAGTGAGAGACATGTATAAATATAAGTGCAGGGGAAAAAAATAACTAAAGATTTTTAATCTGGCTTTAGCATGAACATGTGACTGATTTTATTAATGCACCACACTACCAGCAGATACCATATTCATGTTGGTTTTATTGTGGCCTTCTTGTAAAACTCTTTTGGTTGATTAACTGGAATAATGGCTAAGACTTGTTGAATTGTTTTGATTTGTTGAAGCCTTTATATGGACCAGTTGTGTATGAGAATGACAGAATTGAAAGTTATTGTTGTGATCAAGTTGAATTGTGTCAGTAAACTACATGTTGAAATCAAGTTTTACATCATGTTTTCTAGTGTCCCAGAGTTGGGGGAGGAGGGAGCAAGTGGTGTTCGAGGACCCGTGCTCTTCCACCCGCCGCCAAACTGCCGGATTCGAGAAGTCCACTGCGGAACCCAGGTGCGGTTAGTTGTCATAGCGATCCGAGACATCGCCAAAGGGGAGGAGATCACAGTGGACTACAGCCTAACAGACTGGGGCGAGAATGCAATGGTGAGTTACCTATTGATGAAAGCATGACATGTTTGGTGTTATTCTGTATTTGTGTCAGGCATGAAAAGGTAAAAACTCAACAGTGAATGGAGCCTTCTAAGAATTCGCCTTACAGTTGTTCTGTGCCATAGACCCCTGTTGCTATGAGGTGACAGTCCACCAATGCATAATGAAGCTTTAAGCCCTAATGCTACAAGCTATACATGGTAGCTGTTTGGGAAATTATTTTGCCATTCATAAATGTGACTCTGTGTCCTCAGTAGGATCCAGGAGACTCTCAAATGGGTACTGCAGACAGAATGAAGTCTGAAACGACTGAGAGACGAACATTTCTCTTTGTTTTTTGCCTTTGAACTAAAAAACAAAACAAATCTTTTATTTTTAAATCTGTCCATTTAGGAGGAAGAGGCTGGCCCCCACCCGCTATCGCTCTCTGTTTCTGATTACCTTACCCCCTCGTGGTCATTATCGCCCTCTTCCTCCCCACTCACCCACTCTGAACCCAGTGACTCAGACCGGGAGGAGGATGAAGAGGAGGAAGATGATGACGACGACGACGATGATGAAGAAGAGGAAATTGAAGAGATAAGGGGTCGAATGCTTCGGCGCCGCAAGAAACGCAAGTTGCCTGCGGCGGTCAATTCGAAGAAGAAGAGTAATGCGCCCACTTCTTCCAGAGGACCTGGGCGCCCCTGTTCCTCCTTCTCCCGCCCGACACCTGTTGCACCCCCACCTAGATCCCAGCCTCAGCCCACAGTCAGTTCTCTGACACCTCCAACCACTAACATAAACAATAACATCAACATAAACATCGGCAGTTCCAGTGGTGCCACAGTGAGCCGGCGACAGCACTGCCCGTACTGCGGCCGGCACTACCGATCCCTGGCACGCCACCTGGAGAAGCACCACGCCAACCAGCCAGAGGTCAGAACAGCCATGGAGCTGGCTCACCTCCACACGCACAGCTCTTCAAATGGCAGTGCCTCACAACCTCACCCCTCTTCATCCTCCACCTCTGCTACTCACAGTCATTCCTTCGCCGTCCCTCAGTCGTCCTCCTCCAACCCAACTCCCCCTTCTCTCTTCCCCAGGGAGAGGGAATCACCAGCCACCCGCTCGAGCACAGGCGGCGTCTCGTTCTCCCTCTCGCTTTCACCAAATGCTTCAGCTCAGCCTGCAGCTGCTAAGAAAGCACCCAGCTTACCGCTGCCCGCTACAAAACCCCCAGCACCCCCGATGGTGCCCCGGGTAAAGAGTCCGTCACCTCCGCCACCATCTACCCCCAGAAGGGGCCGGAGGATGAAGAAAGAAAAGCATGAAGAGCAGCAGAAAGTCGAAGTGGAGACCTCAAGAAATCAAGAGGAGTTAGTTCCGCCTCCTACACCGGAGCCGGACATCGATCCAGATGAAGAGCTGGAGCTGAGTGCAGAAGGGGAGGACGATCCACCAGAAGAGAAGAATGGAGAGATTGTAAGGTGTGGTTGGATTATTGTCCTTTTTCTGCTCTGCTATATCTGAGTGTTTTTGTGTTTTGTGTTTTTTCAAAGTTGGTTGGGATTTAACTGTTATTTTAAAAGCATGTTTCTCTTTTTTCCCTTTCCAGCACACACAGACATCACATGTCTCCACTACTCTCTTCCCTTTCTTGCCTTGTCCTCTATCTCCGTCGTCAGCAGCACTCCTCCTTCCTTTCTTTGACCCGTTCTCCTCACTCTGCCGAGGCCTGGCGCCTACTCTGCCACTCCAGCCTCTCTCTGCTCATCCTCTACAATCGCCACCGAGAATGCGAGGTGGCCAAGCTCACTATCCAGGACTACCGTAACCGCATCACCCCTCAGCCTAACGCCAGCAACAGCTGCCCTTCTGGCATGGAAGCTTTTCTGTCCCCCTTTGAGCGCCAGGTCTTGTGTCATCTCCCACGGGCTGGTGTCTTAGGCAAGCGAGGGCGCATTCAGCCACTAATTCTCCCGCCACACTGCGAATCCTGCCTGGACCTGCTTCTTCGAACCAGCCCCAACGTGGGGGTGGACCCAGAGAGTCCCTACGTCTTCTCCCGGCCCTACCACTCCCCTGCTACCCCACTCCGTGGCACAGACCTCCTGAGAAACTTGGCTCGAGCCAGCGGTGCTAAAAACTCCGGAGCATTAACGGCAACACGAGTGCGGCGCCAGGTAGCCATCCTTACCCAGCTGCTTCTGCTGGAGGAGGGTGACGGCCAGGGAGGAACCATCAAACGCCTGGAGGACTTCCTAGAGCACGAGTACCACGTGACCCAGAACTGCTCCACTATCATACGAGACCCAGCACTGATGGGTCGTGTGGGTCGAGTCGTTCTTTATGGAGAGAGGGAGGGAGTGCTTTTCAGAGGGATGAGCCTGCAGCACATCTGCCTCGAGTTGGACGGTAAGGAAAAGCATCATGCTGGATTTTTTTTCTTTTCTATTTTTTTCTTTCTTTTTTTTGTGTCTTAATTTTTTTATATTCAGTAGAAATAATCGAGGAGTATTTGCCCATCAACAGCTATTTAATGCATGAATTTCTGTTTCTGCCTATTAAAACTAGCGCTATGCGATACTACAGCTTCTAGTATCAATCCGATACAGGACCAGTATTACTGATACTTGTACTCTATAAAGGCAGCATATGTAGGGGAGATCAGTGTCTCATGATTATGAGATGAATCTTTCATCAATTTGCAAATTCTGAAGACATTTTAATGACCACTAAATCAAGGTCTTTTAATTTTCCACAATAATGAGTTAACACAATAAAACACACCTTTCAGCTTTTCATGTATGTTAAAACTGTGTTTTTTGGAGACCTGGAATGTAAATGTGAAGCGCTTTGGGTCGACTTCTGTTGTTTAATGTTTTCATTTCCACACAATTCAGAGGGTTACATATTGAACATATAAGATAGGATCGATACTTTCATTCTATTATCCTAGTATCAATACGATGCCAATACCATGGATCAGTCTGCTGTCCTCCAATTAAAACTCTCAGCACTGTCAGTGTTGTTCACTTTAATGGAAACTGTTTCAGCCACATAAATGACTTTCAGTAAAAAGAAGATGGTAGCAGTAGGTGGTTTTATTATGCACAGATATCAGTGAAAGCAGTTCAGCTTTTTAATGTGATATCCATGGGATAGTTTAGTCCTGTTATTACAAATAATGATTAAATGAGAAGAGAAACATAAGTGGCACATGTGGCATTGTGGCCTGAACAGTAATGTCTGAGGAGTATAAATTAGTGTAATGCATACTACAGAATATTTCCAGAAAGATTTGGATTATCCTAGGGATGTTTTTCCTGACTTGCTTCATCAAATGTCTTTTTTTTTTTTTTTTAAACTTCTTTAGAAAGTTCAGTGAACCCTAATTTCACCAGTTAAGAGTGCAACTTTCATGGATTTAAAACAAACTACTGAAGCTGCATTGCTAGATGGCACTAGAGGTTAATATGAAACTGTTTTTTTTTGTTTTTTAAATATAGGTAAAGATTTGTGTGTGTGTGTGTGTGTGTGTGTGTGTGTGGTGTGCTCATTGAATAAAATGAGAGTATCAATGCAACTCTAGCTCCTCTTTAAAAAATGAGTGTCGGCCACCTGCTGGTTAGCTTTGCTTAGCATAAAATCAACAGGGAAAACGATTAGCCAGTCATTATGCTATGTTATGCTAGGCCAAACACCTGCTTGCTGGCTCATTTTAAAAACTTGAATAATGTAAATTGTAGTTCTAAAAATGCAAAGTAGTTACTGAAATTTCCTTTTTAAAATGTATTCAAAGTTTTTTTTCATGCAACATTATTTAAATACTGTAGTCTCCAATTTAAACTGCAGCACACCTATGAGAGGAAGTTCACAAATCCGAGACCCATTTTAAGCCCTCAAGAAAAAAAACTTCTTTTTTTTTTAACCTGAAAGACATCCTTCTATCTGAGAAGAACATTTTACAGCCAGATTTTACAACTTTGAACATATTTACTAACATTTCAAGTAACATTAACTGTGTGGTTGAACTGTTTTGCTCCTCTCCTGTCCCCTAGCTAGATCATTTGGGTTAACTAACCTCTGTTTGATCTCTTTTCATACAGTCATGTCTGGCAACTCGGCAGATTCCTTCTCAGAAGATTCTGAGGTACAGGAAGAGAAGGAGGAAATTAAAGAGAAGACAGAGGTGACGGTGAAAAAGAAGGGACCAGGCCGACCTCCCCGGAAGAAAAAGGCGCCTGTTCCGTCACCTGCCATCAGCCCGTCTTTAGCTAATGCCCATAAGAGAAGAACCATTCCACCTAAATCAGGTAAAATCTGTTATCATTAGTGCATGACCACACAAACCTTTGTATTAATACTTCAGTCATTAAACAGTGTCACTCCTCTGCCTTGGGCGCACAGGGAAACGCGGTGTCCTGAAGCGTCCCTGGTCAGAAGCCGAGCGTGTAGCAGTGGAGACTCACCTAAAGAGAAACCTCATGGAACTGCGTGTCCCCGCCAAGGCGGACTGCGAACGCTGCCTCGAACTCTGCCCTCTGTTGGTGAGCAACCAGCGAGACTGGAGGGCGATCAAGTTCTACGTCCACAACCGCATCCAGCTGCTGAAGAAGCAGGGGAGGAGGGAGAGCGCGGCTGCAGTCTGCTAGGGCCGAGCGCAGATGTGCCACTGGACAGATATCATAATGTAAAAACCACCAGCAATCACAATGAAGAGAAAAAACTCTAGATCATGATGGGGCGCACTTTCTCTTTCCCCTTTATTTTTATTTCATTTTTTACATGGGTGCCGTACTCTGAAGTTTAGCTGCATTCCCCGTCTCTGGTCATATGGGAGTAGTGTAATAACAGTGAGTAAGCTAAGAAGACAGATGGGTTACTCCAGTTAAAGAGGATGTGTGTACTCAGTGTTGCGGATGCCCGGTGTCTGTTTTTTTTAAATGTCTTTTGAATCGGTTGGACAAAAATGTACTTTTGTGTGAATATGCATTGAAACACAATGAATGATTATTTTTTTTTTAGTATTATTTTTATTTTTTTGTGTCATTTTACTTTACTAGAAAACAGTGGCAAGTGAGTGAGCGTGACAGAGAGAGAGAGAAAAAGCAACAAAGGTCTGTGACTACAGCAATTAGTCCTTGGTCTAGCATTTCTTTCCACTGTAGGCTGAAGACCAAACATGAATGTGTAAAGCTTTGGAAGAAGAAACCAGTGGTTCTGATCTTTATAACTAGACTACATGTCATGTGAAAAAGTGTATGAAACTGTATAGTTTGTGTTTGATACTGACTGACGTTGTTCTCCCAACTCATGGCTCCCAAATGAAGAGTGTATTTAAAAAAAAGTATTCTTCAAAATCTCGGACCATGATGCACCTGTGAAGTGTTTTTTGCAAACCTCTATACCATGATCATAGTCAAACTAATATGTATCAAGGCACGCCTATTTGAATTTATTCCGTAACATAATTAAAAAAAAATTGTAATTCAAAATCAACATATGGTCTTATTCACAATGTAAATACTTACTAACCTATCAAAGTATGCAGTAGTGATTACAAAGTATTGTGTTATGGTGTACATACTGTAAATACTATCTGTACTTATTAAAGTGTATGACATTTTGCTGTGTTTTTGTAAACTGGTTTGTGTAAGCTGAAGACAAAAGAAAAATGTAATGACAAGTTCTCATCGTGTATCGATTTTATTTTTTTAAAAGGCAGTTCTGCAAAATGCCAACATTATCAAACAACTGCACATCAATCATTTACATTGTTTTACACGCATAACGAAAAATATCAGAGCTTTAGAGTACACATACGGTACGGTGTCAGTTACGCTGCTTTTTAATTAGTATTCAAAATGCATGATAATTACTGTAATGTTTAACAGAGTATTTCAAAGGTTATTCTGTTTACATATACATACCGTATAAAACTAGACAACAATACAAAGACGACAGACCACTACATCAGTGTTACATCACAAAATTTACAATGGAAAATATTTTTTAAGAGTTTGTTGCTTTTTCAAGATTTCACCTAAAAAAAATTAAATTTCAGCTAGTTAACCTATCTCTCTGTTCTTCCAGTGCGTCTGAGGTACTGCTCTGCACAAGTGATCTAACAGATCAGTACACTTCCACACACACACCATAAAAGAAAAACTTAAAAATGGTTGTGATGCTAACAAATCTTGTAACTTTGTTCCAAGAATTGCAAACAGGCACATTTCCACCTATTACAAGGTTGAATACAAGGTACTACACAAACAACACATTCTAATCACAGTATAAATAACAGGCACATGATGGAGTGTATTTGCAGACACAATGTATACAAAGTAAAACATGCAACGTGGCATTTGTTTCACATGAAGACGAGAGGAGTTTGACAACAACTGTAAGACTAACCAAGCCACAGATGCTGCTGCTATCACAGTATCCTAAACAGTTGGCTATAAGAAGTAGGTACTGAGTGATACTAACTACTGTGTACAGATCTGTGGTATTCCCCTGGATCAGCTTTAGGTCAGTTATTGTATTCTGTGTGTTACCACAGGGTCAGCTTTATCAACAACCACAATAATCACTGCATCACTGAAACACAGTCAGATACTGATGACTGGATGTGTAGTATTCTTTGTGTGTATTAATATTTTTTGTAGTATTTTACTATTTTATAGTATATTTGGTTAGTAACAGTGATAAACTATCAATGATGAGTTTTTGATAAGCTAACCCTGTGGTAACTGCGTTAGCTTATCAAGAATGATTATTTATGGTACTATCATCATCATTACACACAACATTAACCGTTGTTTCACACAAGAGGAGACGGTGGCATTCAAGGCAGTGATTTCACATTCCACATTCCAAGATTTTATCATTTAGGGAATATCACTAAGGTAAGGAGCTTTTATTCCCAGGATGGTGATAAGAAAGTTTGCCCTGTATTCACCACTGGCCGGAGCACAGTAACACACTGCTAACAGAAATATTTCAAATACCTGTGTATAGAATTTTACAGCTGCCATAGTTTTAGTTTACCAAACTAAAACCATGGCAGCTGTAACACAGGTACCAAGCTCATTCCTCTAAATTTTACAACTGATTTTAAAATATTATGGAAATTTTTCAGGGCCGAAGTAATCTGGCTCTCCAATATCTGACAGGCACGTGAACTACAAACCAGCTATAACGCTCAGGTTATCTGGTTTACTCACCTCATTTAATTTTTCTTTGTATTAGTGTGCATGAATTTACTACTTTTATCTTTAAGATCATTATTTTTATTTATGACTCACATTTTTATATATTTTTTGTATTTTTGCTCTTAATTCTTGCATTTAATCTTATTTTATTTGTACTTGCTAAATATTTGATTGACTTTTTTGACTTCCCTTCGTAATTATTTTAGATTCTTAACTTACATGCTTTTTTAAAAATAAATTGTACGCATTTATGTCTCTTCACCCAATTTTATGTTAGCTACAAAATTTGATGATTAAACCTCCACAGCAGCACGCGTTTTGTTGACCACATTTTGCCTCCACTTGGAATCAAACTTGTTAACAACATAAAGGTTTTCTTACTTGTTTGGCTGCCCAAAGATTTAATAGAGATATTAACTTTTTTAACCGTAAGCAAGAAATTTATAGTTTAAATTATATTTTACATAAAATGATGCTGCAGCCATGGAGTTTGAGTTAATATGACCTCCAGATTTTCAGCTTTACCTTAAACTGTATAAATAACCTGAA
>VUQG01021067.1:0-12633 GCA_015106755.1 Etia nguti | reverse complement strand
CATCTGTTTCATTCAACGATCCGCTTTCACCCTTCTCATTCTCTGTCGCCGCCATGCTTTTTCCGCCATGTGCGTATGAAAACAAAGGCACTGCGCATGCGCGTTTAACCCATATTCTATCGCGGTATTTCATTTTCTTATCACTTCCTAACATTATACCGGTATTACCGTGAACGGTATGATATGGCCCAGCCCTACCCCAAACTTTGCACATGTCACCATTTATTTCTTCATAGATTCTTGTTCCATGAACTCAGAAAATTAAACATTAGCCATCAAAGCCCTATACTGAATCTCTAAAAGGGGGGACACTATACAGAATCACACAATAATGTTTTCCCACAAAAGGGTCGGTCCCATTTCTGTCCTTTCTCCATAATTCAGGAAGCAGAGATCAGAGCGAGCTGTTCAGGTTTACAGCCTCTTGTGACCTCAAAACAGTGCATGCTCATCCCCCTGCTGACAAAAAGACCCAGCAAATAAGCAGCTTCCACTGCCTGCTGGTTTTATTTCCACACTAGAGCTGCTTCTGACTACAGTAAAATGTCTCAGGTATGAGCAACACATTCCAAATGTCCTCTTGTTAACTGTATATGGTATATACATGGTCACCTTGCCAGAAATTTTGGAAACAGAAAAACCAAAAACATTGCCAGCTGTATAACGAATTGGACTATCTGGGATGCAGGAATGTTGTTTTCATGTACAACAAAAATTGTTTTTGCTCGCTCACACCCAGCTAGAGGGCAGCAGTGGTTTGAGCCCCGTCTCCCCAGGTCTGCATGCTAAAGTGTGCTTGGGTGAGATGCCAAACCCCAGAATTGCCCCCTGATGTATATGTGTGTGTATAAGTGCGCATGATGGGTAAAAGCACAGAAGTGAATAGAATATAAAACTGTGTGAATTTAGTATAAAAGCACTTTAAGTCGGAAGCCTAGAAAATCGCTATATAAGTACCAGTCCATAGCAGTAGAAGGTAGTCAAAGGTCCACAACCACATTTTTCCACTGTAATGGCACTAGAAATATATATGACATTACTCTCTGTACCCTTGTACAAAGAAGTCCCCGAGGTTTGGGGGGGGAAAAAAAGCACAATAAATCTAAAGAGCAAAGGCTCTATTTCAGTAAGTGCAACGACAAGTGCAAAGCACAGACTGTGTGGGCTTTCTGAAGCATGCCAGCTGTTTTAGACACAGACTGCAACAGAAGTAGTTAACCTGAATAAGGATCACAGGGTTTTATTGTTGAGTCGTCATAACCAACATAGATGAGATATTAAATATTTAAATTAGAATTTTAAAAGAAAAAAGCTGTCGATAACAGGCAACTGTGATCACTTATTTGATTTGTAGAGAAGTGCAACAATGAGTCCGACTCTTGATGTAAATGTAAATACTTTTGATACAGAGCTTATTGTTGGCTGTTGTTGATACAATCATCAGGTTGGCAGCAAATTGAATTCGCACTGGGGGACATGCTTCTTTTCTCAGCGCAATTTCTGGCATGATTTCCACCAACAGTTAGCTTTCCGAATCCTCATTTGAATGAACCTCCCATCTGTTTGGCCTCCCCTCCTACCTGTAGCATTGTTTGAGTCGAACAAAAACACTGCACAGACAGGCGAAGTGAAATTTAAGGACCACAAAAAACCCAAAAGGTCGAAGGGTTTCTCGTACTAACCATCCCAATGCCACAAAAATAGAGCCTTTAAGTGTGTTTTAGGATTTATTACAGCTTGTCAGTTCTTCACTTACTCATTATCTGTCAGTGTTGGTTTTCACTTTATAATTTTAAACTGGCCAGCAGACATTAAACAGCTTTAATAAGCAGCTGTGTCCATCAGTGTTTGGATTGTGTTGCTCTCACCGCCATTAGCTCACAGCTATTAGAACCCTGAAATTTTAATCACGCGACTCTTCCTGCCATCAATGTCAACTACTTTTCATATCCCTTCACATAAACTCTAACACATCCCACAAGCACTGTTAACACTCACCTCCACTTTACAGCTCAACCTAAGGAGGAAATCCTTGGGAAGAGAAAAGCAAAATAATTTTGCCGACTTGCTTCGGGGCTTTATGAGCACCACTCATTAATTAAGGGGAATGTATTAGTCATGACTCCCACCAAAGCGTTTGCATATTAATGAGGAGTGTGTTTGAGGGAGTGTGTATCTTTTGAGTGCTGTGAGCCCCGGGCACTGACTGGCACTTAAAGACACAGTTGATATAAAAAGATATTTTCGCAGTGCAGCTGGGCTGTAAACTCCCACCACAGCACCATCACAGGCTGCTCTTTAATGTATTGTTTATAATCATCTTAAATCATGTTAGATTCTAATTGAAGATGTATTTACTGAAGCTTAATCAGTATGATAAGCTCAGCAGTAGGACATAAATCAATAAACATGTTGCCAAAAATTAATTCATCTCACATTTATAAATGACAGACATTATTCCGACAATTCATAACGCAGCAGAGAAACCGCCCTTTTCTGATTTTTTTTAATGCCCCACTTTTAACTGTTGATGCTAGTAATTCTGTTGCCATCATGCTTTTTGACGACGTAGATCATGGCGTTCTCTTGACACATTTTGAATTGTGTTGTAGGCATTAGAGGGAAAGCCCTTAAATGGCTCCAGTCATATTTCTCAGCTAAGAGTTTCTCTCTGCATTTTGGATGCACATTTCTTCAGGTTATATTAAACATACTTCAGTCTGGCTTAAAGATGTCTCTTATGCAGAAGTGGAGTTTTTTTGGTCTGCAACCTCGCAGTAGTGATTGTCTTTAGACACATCTCTCACTAGTTTCCTTTCCAGAGCCTTTGAAATCCTTTGCTTCCTACCTCTGCCAGGTTTGTTCTGTCTGGCTTTCTCTGATTTTCTCACTCTAGTTCTTGGCACTTGGAAACGCTGTGATAACTTTGTGCATCTCCCTCTTTGTAAGCATCAACAACTCTTTTTCTCAAGTCTAAACTGGTTTTGTTTTTGGTATGATGCTTTCTCAAGTGACAGCTCAAACCTGTACTGAAGTTATGATACTGTGTGTAAATCAGAAGATAACCCTCATTTTTAACTTGATGTTTCAAACTTTGAGCATTACGCAGTTGAAGTTAAATCATTGCGCAACAGTGGTTTGTGTTATGGTTCAATAAAAAGGTCCATTTTTCAGGTGGCTAATAATATAAGGCTGGTAATTTTTGTTTTTTTTTCTCTGAAATTATCATGTGCAAATAGAAATAATTTATGCTTTCCAAACAAAATGACTATGTCTAGAATGCTGCTTTGAAAATTCCTCACTCCACATTGTTAAAAAAACGCTTAGGAATTCTGAAAAAAAACTTTAGATGTCACACAGGGGCTAATAATCTTCCTCATCAGCCTATGCTTCCTTCTGCACCTACCTTTAAAAAGCACATCTACTTCACTGCTTTCCAGGTAATCTCCAGATATATCTGCCTGTACAAACCAATATCAGTGTTTTTATTTCTGTTCTCTGGTGAACACTCTCAGAGATACACGATCATAAATGGAGAAGTTATTTTATATGGGCAACCAACCTTCTACATGGGTATGACAATGACACTGGTCTTTGAGCTTCTTACTGTCACCCAGTTTTAGGAACTTTGGTGTGATTTTTCACTTGACTTGACATCTGTGATTATAATTTCATGTTGTTATAATTTAGTTCTTTTCAACTACACGGCAACCACCGGCTTATGACGCCCCAAGGTCAACTGTAACACAAGCCTGTCAGAGTGGGCCTCGTTAGTGTAACATGTGTGTAACATGTTAATTCTTCCGTGTTTAAAATGCTGCAGCATGCCGATGCAGTTTAAAGAAACAGGAGCTCAGCCAAGCAGTTGCTCATTTGCTTTTAACAGTGTGACACGACAATCAGACATTTTTTTCTTGTTGCAGAAATGTATCTGTCACCTCAGTAGCATAGATAAAAATATATGCCTTTTTTCATGGTAGGTCTTTTGACATTTCATAGTAAGAAGCTTCTGCTTTCTGGTGCATTTTCCTCTGTCTATGCTGCCTCAATATCATACCGCAATGGCTTAACTGTGACACCTGAACATTTTTTTAATGTTACAAGTGTCACCTTTGTCTCCTTTAGAACTGAACAAAAAAATATTCTATAGTATTTTGAAAAAAAAAACCCTGTAGCTTCTTTGCTGTGACTTTAGGTTCAGTTTTAGAATTTTTGAGCATAAATATTACATCAGCAATTTAAATAAACCTAAATAATATATTCTATGTGTACTACGCAGAAGGTTTATTAATTGTGGAGAATAGGTATGGGTGAAAGGTCCTAATAAACGATGCCATTTGATTTGCTGTAAACAACAGCCTTAGCTGTGATTTCCAACTAATTCCACTTGCAACGATGGGCAGTTATACATCAGCACACTGGTGAGATCAGCAGGTCTGGTGTCAGCACAGTCATTAATGGAACAGGGGGAAAAGTGGGAAGTATTCCCTCATTATGCCCCTTTTTATTAGCATTTGAAAGAAGCTCTACTCTCCAAGTATCATGGAAGTAACCTGTCAGGTCTCTGAGCCACACAGGTTACTATGAAGTTGAACCACATTACAAAGAAGGAGAAATTCTCTGTTTCAAATTGAAAGAAAAATAATGTCTCCTTAGCATACAGCTTAAGTTTGAAAATATCCTGCATGTGGTTAAGTTAACCTACATGGGAGGACTTCAGCTGAGCTGTTTTAAAAAAATTCCTTTTCTAATTAAGAATAATAAAAATAAGAATAAGAGAAGATTGTATTGATCCCAGAGGGAAATTCATAGTAAGCACAGAAACTGCCAGGGGGCTGACTTGTCAAGATCAGTGCATCATCAGATCGTACAGTAACAAATGTAAATGTTTTAAAAACACTAACAGCGTCATAATCAAATTTGCTATTGTTCATTGGGGAAGTCTTTGTCTTTATGGCTGATGTGAACTACGCCTTAAGTAAACACACGGTGTTGAGGCTCTGTTTTTCTTACATTTTAGAGTCACTCGGGTCAAAAAGGACGACAAACCAGAAAAGCCTACATTGTAATACAGAAATCACTATCATATTAGCTCAGTCAGATCCCAAAATTAGCATTTTTTACAATAAATATGGTGCATTCAGAATTTGCTGTAAATCCAAGTTGCTATTTACCATTTTCTAAGCTACCACTAAAGCTACCTGTGTTACTTTGTATCATATAAAAATGTTTTTTATGTTTAGCAAATGCAGCAAACCATCAAAGTCTGTGTAAAGTCCAAAGTTAAACTTCGGCTATGCAGTTGCATTTGAACATTGTTGGCCTACGCTCCCAGAGAAGTGAAATGGAATTCCCGTTTAGTGGAAGGTCTCTTAGTGGTGGTTAATCATGCACTGCCTGCGGTACTAAATCCCTTTCCTTTTCCCCCAGGCCTCTATCTAAGAGCAAACATATAAAAGTCAAGAGAGCAGTTCATGGTACCCAGCAGAATATAAAACACCAACCCTGAGATCGTACGTTACATACAGCACTTACTATTTTATTAGTAAGTGAGAATTTCACAATTCTAACAAAACTGTCCATATTTTCATAATGCTGACCTTGCACAGTTTTCTATTAAAAAAATAGTCTCAGTTTTGTGGTCATAGAATGTATTCTCCCCTTTTATTTGAGTCAATGATAGTGAATAAGGCAATAGTTTCACTTACAAGGGTTTGACATGACAGAAGTCATGCTCACTGTCATTAGCATTAGCTGCTATAAAGCGGTTTTCTGTGTTGTGATTGGATCAGTGCACCTCCCCTCATTTATTCAGAGCTAAACTTTTAAGCAAATCACTGATAATTGTTTTAATAATCATATTGTTAAATTGTTTTGACAAATTAGAGCACATCATAAAAAAATGCACTCAGGAATGTATCTTCATATTGTTCTAAACTGATATAATGAACACAATCAGGGACTAGATTTGTCACCTCGACTGTAACTACTAGATCACAAGTGCCAAACATATGGCCCTTGAGCCGTAACCAGCCCACTAAAGAGCCCAATCCCATGCACAGGGTGGCTTTTTGAAGAGGAGGGTAACATGGCAAACAAAATGAGGAAAAGGTAAAGCAGGGCTGCTGTAACTCTAAACTCAACTATCCATCCAGCCATCTATTAAATTTTCTTAATAATCCAATTCAGGGTTGTGGGCGGGCTGAAGCTTATCCCAGCTGTCATAGGACAAGAGGTGGGGTACATCCTATTATAGGCATCCAAAATCCAAACTCCACTAATAAATATAAAAACACTAAAGCAATAACAGCAGTAAAAATAAGATCAAAATCAAGACTTAGACAAAGTGATTAAATTGGTTCATTCTCAGAATGTACTTGTACTTCTGAACACTTTTAAAACATGCTGTTTTGTCCTGGTTTTAATCTGACAGCCCACTTAAGATCAAACCGAGCTCTGTTTGAACTACAATGAGTCTGACAGCCCTGCTCGAGACAGCTCATATATGTTCTGGCCATATCATACTTTAATTATATTCCCCGCATTATCTGTGATAATGTTCTTGTACTGAAATTGTCACATACTCAGCGGTGGGGACATTCACCTTGTCTCATTACCGGGTTGCAGAGCGTTGATTGCAGTGGGCAGTTTTTTGGCAGAGGCTTTACGGGTGGGTAAGAAAACAGTTTTTCTTTTTTTCTTTCTGCTTTGTCTTCATAATAAAAAAAATCTCTTCTGGCAGTGGGAACGAGAACAGAACAGAAGCAGCCCATGCTGTTAGCCTACTGTCTAATCAGTCTGCCCCGTGTTGGCGTACAAATACTGCAGCACTTTAAGCAACTGTTTTCAACTCGTAGAGTCAAGAATTCTCTTACTGGAAAACCCAAACTGTTTATATGTTAAAGTAAAGAGATGGTATATTTTCGATATTGTGTCCAGCAAGTCATCAGTGTCCAAGCCAACATCATCAGGCTAATTAATTCTGATGCTCAGTAATTAGTCAGCACACCTGCCATGTGTCAGCTGTTGCTTCTCCACCACCGGCCGTAGTTTTTAAGTAAAAGCAGACTTGGAACGAATGCGCGCTTGTGTGTTTGTTTGAAGTCACCTTCGAGAATCCACTTCAAGTCCATTTTGAGCATGCCAAGCATAACTGGTGTTTGAAAACATGGTTGCTCAGAGAGGTGGCTGTTGACAGAAGAAAGGCTCAGCTATGGCTTCTCATTCTCAGCCAAGCAGCTGGTTTGACTGTAGCGATTCGGTGGCCTCTTGGCTCAAAAAGAAATGACCCCTCCATCTTTCACCCACAACAAAGTCACAAACACACACACACACACACTCTGTTCTGTATGTGAAGTTCCTCTCTGTTGGTTTCTCCCTCAGAGCATGACGAGTGCGCCAGCGGCCAGAATTTGTGTGATGAGAACGCCATCTGCACCAACACCATCAGGGGACATCTGTGTACCTGCAAGCCGGGCTATGTGGGCAATGGCACCATCTGCAGAGGTAAGTTCCTGAACCTGGAATATCCCACCTGACACACAGACACAGAAACAAAAAACCCTGCCCCATATCCTCTGAAGATGGGTCACATGCTTCATTACAACACGGTTCATGTGGTTCGCTCCTCCTTTATATCCTCTAACCAGGCAGCAGCTGCCATGGAGATGGTGAAAATGGGATCTGGACCATTTTCAGCCTGTTTTTTAGCCCATGTGTGTTTCTTTCCCCTCACTGCTCACCCTGCTCCCTGTTGACCTGTTGCCCTGCCAGGCATGTTTCCTGGTTTGCCTGCAATGTCATAGAGATGGAGGACAGAAATGAAAAATGATTTTCTATAGTTTGTGTGTGTTTTTCATACAATAGCAATTGGACAGCATACAGAGGAAAACGATTTATTTTTCAGGTTTGACAACATTAACATTTGAAAAAATATCAGAACCTTTGCAAGTCTATAGCTATGAAAATTACAATTCTTTGTAATAGACTCCATTAAATCTACACAGAAGTGTTAATAGTTCACTTCATCTAGTATGCTAAAGATGTGGTTGGTTGCCTGCTAGAGATTAGACCAAAGTGCCTCAATAAATGAAAATGCACTCAAGTTCCATCACTACTTGGTCTACAGTAGCACATGTTTGTCAGCAAAGCAAAACAGGTTTTACAAAAATTGTGAGACTTTATTCAGTTTGTGAAGTTATGTTTTCTCGTCTTGAGTTTAGCATTTTGGTCCAGATTCCAGCTGTTTAAGACAGAGGCATGGGTATTACTAAAAACAAAATGGATATTGCATACAACTGAGACTAGAAGTTAAGATAATAAACAGATTAGGAAAGTATTCCTTGAATCAGATGAGATATTACAATCCAGCTGCTGGAGTCTCTCCCTGTTTGCTGTTAAAAAGGTTCTCTGGTTAAGACACTTTGGCATTTAAATTTGGTCTGTATTCTTTAACTATAAACATACTGTGACTGCCAGGTGTAAAGACATGTTAAGTTTTGAGCATCCTGCTGACAGTCTAACCTTAATATGATGCTTAATTTTAGTAAGCTGTCACAATCAGTGTAGATTTTGAATATTGCATATTTTATTGTATAAAACAGAAGTCGGTGCTGGGTCAAATGGAGTGACTTTTTGCTGTTTTCTTATGTCAAACCAATCTCCTATTCATGGGTAGATGCACTTTTTTTTAATGCGTATGTATTGAAAACAAATGAATGGGAACACGTTTATTTACTGTAGTTACACGATAAAGAAATTATCAGGCAGCAATGACATGTGTTTCTGTGTTAACATGGGTGAATATACCACAAACATTGCTAGGGTCCACCAACAGAGCTGCAGAAGCAGGTGAATCATCAGATTTTCACTTTAGCCAGTCAGTCAATTAGAAAGAAAACGTACTACATTTCAAAATCTGAGCAATCAGGAAGTTTTTTATTTACCTGTTTGATAAGAGATCCTTAGTCACACACAAAGACATGGCAGGTATATCTTGCCTGGGTGTTAAGGTTGCACTTTGCCTGTTACATTTTATGGGTATTTTTATATTTGGTAAAATAGAGTTAATTGCTCGATTTGTCCCTTTTTTATCAGCAAAGAGCAAAACATTCAGGTTTACATTTTTTCATGTATGTGTAGGAGATAACAAGCTCTATATTGTAAAGCGTTTGAGGGTTTGAGGTTTATTTCTCAAAATGTGTTTTGTTGCTCAGATTTGGTGCTGCTTGCTCATAATATACTGTACTTCTGAAGTCTTAAAATACTGCTCAACTCCCAGCCCTGCTCATGTCTAGAGCTTGATTTGTAAGTAAAGAGACCCCATGGGCTTCCACAGAGGGCTTTCGTGTAATTTTCTAGACTGTGTGCATATGCTTGGCTGCTGTCCAAGAGATGGGAGAGTCATTAAGCTTAATTAGGCTTTGATATTCTAACCTACCTAAACATCTCAACAAAATTCCGGCAAATGTGCTGCAGTTGGATGTATTTGTTGCTGCACAAGCTGACCCCCCCCCCGTGACGATGTGGGGTTTTATTTGCTTTCCTGTAATTTCCTTGAAAGTCCCCGAATGTCAACAGGGAATGTCAAGACCACTATCTACTCTATTATTTTTCTGGGTTAAAAACCATGCTCTATTTTGACCTTCCCACCGTGTTCTATAGTGAAGCCGCGCTTTGCGTTTGCCTTGCTGCTCATCACCGTGAAACTTAATAATGTTGTAATTAGGACAGGACAGAGGAAAGCATGTCAGTAATACAAATGATTAGTGGGAGGGCAAGTGTATCATATGGTGCTGTGGGTTGACATCTGCATGTATGTGATGGATAAGAAGTGGGGAAAGTGAATAATGAAACAAAAAACAGCAAATCCAGGACAGTGAAAGAGGAGGTAAATGTAGTGACAGAACCAGAAAGTAACAGGAGACATAAAAAAAAAGTAAAGAAGTCGTTGTCACCCACCCCCACTCACCCAGCCATCTACAGGCATTAGGATGAGCAGCAGGTAGGAGGCAGGTCCAGGGAGAGATCAATGTAATTTGCAAAGTGCCTTCCACATAGTTTCAGCCTCTGGATTGTCTCCAGACTCATGACACACACATACACACACACAGAGGCACGCAATGCTTGAGGACAATATAAAAATTAAACTACAGCCTACATATTTGTCACTCCAGAAGTCACAGTCAGTGTGCAATTTATATAACAGAGAGGTGAATATATCAAACAATGTTTAGAATATAAATGATGGAATATGAAAACCTTAGTTAACATAGTGGAAAGAGTGTTTTGTTTTTTCTTATTTTTCATGCTGGAATTAGAAATGCACTTCATTAAAAATGGGTACTTTTAGGCACATGGAAAATGTGCATCTAGCTCCTGAACATGTAATTCCATCCGTGGACTTTATTGTGCACTCCTTTAATATCCTTTCAAAAGATTTCCTGAAAGGATAAACCCACTTTAGCTGCAACAGGAAGGTGTGGCATTATTGTTAAATGATGATTATTATTATTTTTTTCAAATTTGCCCCAAAGTTGCTGGAAAGGTTTAAAATCAGGATTCTGAGCAAACTGGTCAAGTACTCCTTCACCAAACTAGAATAAAAACCTAGTTGCTGTAGATCCTAGATCTTCCTAGTCTGGGAAATTAACCCCGGACCCCACATTGTGTAGCTAATACATGATCAGTCATTATGCTGAGACTACGCATGACACTCAATCCAGCTGACTAATGACATTTGTCAGAGGCATGTAGGGAAATACGTTTTAATAATGTCATTAAAACTTCCTGCATTTTACCTATATTGTGCAGGCCAATTATTATATTATGTGAGAGGGGAGTTTGAGGAATCTCTCTCTATTTTCCCCCTCCCCCTGAGATCTCATTACTGTGTGATGGTGACAGTGTTGGCCAATCGACCTGTGCCTCCCATCTCATTCCCCTCATACATCACTACTGCCCTCTTAGGAATAGGGGAATTAGTCTGAGTGTGACTGCAGCTCCTCAGCCTGTCCCTGCTAATGTTAATAAGGCAAAAAGGTGAGTTTAGCTTGCTTTGAGAAATGAGTTCATACCCAACTGTGCAAAGCTGCATTTCAGAGACAGAAAATGTACGGTTAGCTGAGGGGTGGAACGGCCAGCAACTGCCCATCAACATTTAATGTCTTACTACATATAAAATACAACACTGAACCATTGCACTTGGATTTGTTGTCAAGGAGATAGCATTTTCTTTTGCAAAGGTATAATTTAACGTTTACTATTTGTTAGGGCTTGGAGGATGGTAAAACCTGCTCTAGGTATAGGTTTATATGCTCAGTGACTTCAGAACTGAAAATCTCACACGTTTTGTTAGACTTTAGATTAAAGCTCCTCTTTTACCCCATTAGGTGTCATGAAGTGATGTTTCATTAATTACTAGATCGGCAAGACTTTTGTGAATACCTTAGTTTTCAACCAATTACACCTCTATACAGTTGTGGTCAGAAGTTTATGTACACTCATTACTGGCATGAATATCATGGTCATTCTGGTCTTGTAATGATTGCTTTGAACTGCTGTTTTCCTAGGGTGGAATGATTGTTCGGCATACATCTTTAATGACTTTATAAAGCAAGAATGGGGTACACAAGTTTGAATATATTTCAGATTTTCTCTAATCCACACTGGTTGGTTAAATGTCCCTTAGCAAGCTACACCTTGACCAGATGCTTTTGGTAGCTATCAACATCCTTCTGACATAATTCTGGCTGGATATTTGATCACTCTTCTTGGCAGAATTGGCAGAGTTCATTTAAATTGGTTGGTTTCTTGCCACAGAACCGGCTTTTAAGTGTAGTCCACAAATGTTGAAGTTGAGGTCAGGTCTTTGGGAAGGTGATTCCAGAGGCTAAATGTAAGCCTCCATTGTCCTGTTAGAACACACAATTTTGTCCAAGTTTCAGTCATCTAGATATTAATTTGAAGTGAAGTTGAAACCTGGAAGTAGTCTTCCTCATTCATTATTCCATCCATTATGTGCAGTCTACCAGTATCACTGAAAGACAAACAGTGCCAGAGGATGAGACTGGGGTGGCAGTAGCTCAGGCGGTAGAGCAGGTCATCTACTGATCGGAAGGTTGGTGGTTTGATTCCTGGCTTCCCCTAGTCTGCATGTCAAATATCCCTGGGCAAGATACTAACCCCAAATTGCTCTCCGATGCATCCATCGGAGTATGAATGTGTGTGAATGTACATTAGTTTGCACTTGAGTTTAGAAGTGCTTGTATGAGTGGGTGTGAATGGGTGAATGCACAAGTTGTGTAAAGCGCTTTGAGTGCTCAGAAGAGTAGAAAAGCGCTATATAAGAACCAGTCCATTTACCATGATTCTACTGCCAACATGCAGAGAGCTGGTACACTGTTCTAAGAGTTGAAAACATTACTTTTACCCCTCCAAACATATCTCTTTGTGGCCAAATAGCTCAGTCTTTGTCTCATCTGACCGTAAAACTATCATCTAGAAGGTAATTGGCTTGTCCATGCGGGCAGCTGTAAATTTCAGTAGCTGTTGAAAGTGTCATTTTGGAGTGGGGACTGACTCTCAGTCGACACCCTCTCAGTTCATTGTTTATTTTTTTTTCTTGGGTTTTTG
>VUQG01021064.1:19153-29508 GCA_015106755.1 Etia nguti | reverse complement strand
ATGCACAGTGTGAAACTTCTTTAAGTGTACAATGGTGTTGATGTGATATACAGAATGTCAGGGAAAGAAATTCTGTTATTAATGGGATTCTTTGATTGAAGAATCAAGGGTGGGATTGTATTTAGCTGTTTTTTAAAAGAAACCACTGAGTCCACAGATCTCAGGCTCAAAGGAAGGGAGTTCCAGAGTCTGGGGGCCACAGTTACAAAAGCTCTGTCGCCTTTCGTTTTCAGCCTCATATAATGGACGACCAGCAAGCCCTGATCACATGACCTCAGGGACCTGCTGGGGATGTAAGGATGTAAAAGATCTCTGATATAGGTTGGTGCTTGTCCATGCAGAGCCCTGAATGTCAAAGTCAAAATCTTAAAGTGGATTCTGAATTTTATGGGGAGCCAGTGCAACTGGATCAGCAGAGGTGTAATGTGAGAGTATTTAGAAGACTTGGTCAGAAGCTTTGGAGCAGCATTCTGAACAACTTGCAGATGATCCACAGAGGCTTTACATAATCAAATGAACAAAGAATTACAATAATCCAAACGAGATGAGACAAATGCATGTATGACCATTTCTAATTCTGCACATGATACAATGGGACTCAGCTTAGCAATATTTTTTAAATGATAAAAACAGGAGCGAACCAATGATTTAGCATGAGTGTCCAAAGTCAGAGCTAAGTCAAAAGTTACACCAAGGTTCCCGATAGAAGGTTTGGCAAATGTAGCGAAAGGGCCTAAGTTTTCCGTAACCATAGGTACCAACTTTTTAGGAGCACAAACAAGGACTTCAGTTTTCTCCTCATTTAGTTGAAGAAAGTTATCAGCCATCCATCCCCTAATGGAATCCAAGCACCTATGCAAAATATGTAGTTTGGAAACATCTTGGGGCTTAAAGGAGATATATAACTGCATATCATCTGCATAGCAGTGATAAGAAATGGCTTTAAAAGTGCTCAATAAGTGCTAAAGAGGGAGTATATACAGAAAAAACAATAAAGGCCCCAAAACAGAGCCCTGTGGCACACCATATTCAAGGGAAGTAGAAGAGGACCTGTACTTAGAATTAGCCACAGAAAAAGATTGTTCACACAAATAAGATGCCAACCAGTCCAAAGGAGACCCTGATATACCCACCCAATGTCTCAGCCTATCTAGCAAAACGTGATGGTCAACAGTATCAAAGGCAGAGGTCAGGGACACAGGAGGAGAGATATTGTTGCTGACATTACTAACTTTTTCAACAAAGAAAGAAAGAACATTTTCACAATCTTCATTCGAAGTAATTGAAACAGCAGGTGGAGCAGGAGCAACAATATCACAAATGGTGTCAAAAAGTACCCTGGGGTTACCTCTGCTCTTTGAGACTAGGTCCAAGAAATAAGCAGCCCTCGCATCACGAACTGACGTGTTAAATGCAACTAAAAGGTCCTTTAAATGAAGGAGATGAACATGCAAACGGGTTTTCCTCCATAACCGCTCAACTTTATGACAGGAACGCTTTAAACAGCGAATACTGTCATTTATCCAGGGGGACGACTTTGAAACAGGAGCTAATCTGGTTTTCACATCCACCGACGTTTTCTTTAGGAAGGAGATTTCTTTTAACAAGTATAGTGAACTGGATTTATTTACGTTTTGCTGTCAGCCAAGGTGAGCCTGTCTCGTAGCACTTTCAGCTCTGACTCTCGTTCGCTGGCTGTCAGATGTGTTTGAAACTCCTTTTGCCGATTTGTGGAGAGCAGCGTCTCGAGGTTACGCACGGTCAGCCGCTCGCTGGCTAACTGCTTCTTGAGAATCTCCCCCTCTGACCGGACATCCTCCAGTTCTCCTTTGACCTAAAAACAAAAAGCAAATATCATAATTAAGTTTGAAGGAGAACAGGATGCGAACAGTTCCCTGCCAAGACCAGAAAAAACACAGTAATAAATAAGTCAGCACCACAGCACGCCTCACCCGCTCTAGGTCCATGCTCCTGGAGGTGAGCTGACGTGCAGTGAGTTCCTTGCTCGAGTCTAGTTTGACACATAGCTCCCTAACTGAAGCCAGATCTGCGAGGAGAGCAGCCTTCTCTTCCTGTGCTTTGTGTAGCTCTTCCTCCAGTCGGGACATCCCACGAACCAGCGAGGAAACTTGCGCCTCATAAGCCTGGATCGCCTGCATGTGCTTGAAGAAACAGAAAAGTGAAAAAGGGTGCATTTCAGACACATTGTTTCTTTGGTTGTTTACCTAGAATAGCAGCTAGAAATGTCTCTGTAATCTTTTTTCAGTGCCATGTCTCACCTGTTGGATTTCCTTTTCCTGTTGGCCGACAGCATCTCGGAGGTGTCTGCGTTCTGTGTCTGAAGACAGCAGCTCCAGGCGGATGGAGTTACTGAGGCCTTCAGCCTGCTGTAACTTTTGGTTCCGCTCCTCCATCTCAGTGTGGGCCAACCTGAACCGCTCCAACAAATCCCTGTTCTCCTGCTCCTGTGGGTCAACAGAGCTGTCAGCAGAAGACTTCTACAAGGGTTTCCAGGTAATTATAATATGTGTAAAGCTGCAAACAGATACAGGAGCACAGGGATATTTTCTTGCCTTTGTAGCAATCAGCTTCTCTACTCTGGCCACTTCAGAAATGTAAGAATGGAGCCTCAACTTGAGCTCATCCTTTTCATGTAAAGACTCTTCCATTTCTGCATGTACAGCCTGGACAGAAAAAAAGATGAAAGTAGCTAGTGTCACTTCCATTATTTTGGTACATGACACAGAAGCCTCAACATTGATTACAGTAAGATTTTTTATTTACTTGGTTCTCCCTGGTCATTGTGGCTAGGTCATCTTGCAGTCTCCTGTTCTCTCGGATTGTAATTTCCTTCTCTCTCCTGAGTCCAGCCAGCTCCTCCTGAGACGCATCCAGCTGTCTCCTGAGGCTGTTCAACTCCCTCTCGCGACTGTTTAATGCTCCTTGAAGCTGACTGAAAGAATTTAAAATATTGGTTCATTAAAATAAATACTTTATTTCTTGCGTTGGATTTTTATCCTAACATTTACTTAAATAAAACCGGCATTGAACCCCAAGAACACAGTACTCACGCTAACGAGCTGTCCATGTTTGTGACTGTGAGTCTCACGTGTTCAAGGGTCTTTTCCTGTGTAAATATCAAGAGTTTGCCACATTAATTTTTTAAATAACATGTATTAGATCAAATGTAAAGTATATTATAATACAAAAGCCATGTGTATTTAGTTACTAGTTACTGTATTTATTCCTTCCTCATGTGATTCCAGTGTAAGACATGGAGTACAACTCATCATCCAAAGCCATCTTTTTGTACAAATCCATGGTTTGTTCCTTGGGCCACGGATTAGTTCATATAATATGTTCTTTGCAAACAATAGCTAAGTGGACGCATCTCTCCATTAGTTATGTAATGAAAGCTTGCAGTTATGAAAGCAGTTGTCGTGTGACACACTCAATGTTTCTATCATGGATTCAGTCTTAGTTTCAGACCCACTACTCCCATAATAAATCCATTAAGTTTATCCGGAGGGACAAAGAAGACAGAGCTAGTTAGTTAGATCAACTCTTCTTTTGACCCAAAAGACTGGGCCACAAAAAACTCAACTGGTGTACTCATACTAGGCACAGTTGACTTACACAGCGTCCAAGCACAATTCTCAATCCAGGTCTAAGTACGCTTGTGTTTCTCTCAACATCTCAACTCCTCTCTCGTAGTTGCTCTCTCTTGCACACATGGTTTAGAAAAGTGCTCTTGTAGAGCACAAAGAGTCTCATGATTTTATTTGGAGTATTTTTTTGGGAAGTGGTTATACACCATCGTCTTACATGCCTCAAAGAGCTAATTAATTGACAGCAATTTTCACAAAGACAGCTGGCACGGTATCCAGCGATCACACCCGTCACATGAACTGGACATTAGGGGTGAGATGTGAGATTTGACCTTTTAAGATTTGTCCACACGTGTCATGACACACTGGGAGTTTTAAGTCTTCCAGTACACTGCACTTAAAGCTTCCCATTTCATCTGAATAATGACAAATGCTGAACAAATACGAGTACAGAAAGTAGGCCAGGAGTCGTTAACTTTCTGTACATATGGGCATGTGAGACATGAAATTCAATCCTTTCATGAAAGTTTGTAATCTTGAACTTTTAAAAAAAAAATATATAAATACTACCTTGTTGGATAGTTCCTCCTGAAGAGCAACCAGTTTCTCAGTCTTTTGATCCACCTCATCCTGCAGAGCATCTTTTTCTTTATCCAGGGCAGAGATTGACTTGTGAAGGACAGCTACTTCCCCTTTGTGCTTGGAACTCTGCTGACTCAGCTCCCCTGGAAGGCAAACTAAAATTCAGCAAACAGGAAACAGAGCTTTACGGAAAAAGAAAAAAGCAGAATGACCGTTTCAACATATTCACCTATTCTCTCCTCAAGTTTTTCTATCTGCACATGGGAAGCATGTAGCTCATTCATCTTCACAGATAGCCTGTGCTGAGTATCAGACAGTGACTTCTCCATCTGCTCCTGCAGCAGCCTACAGACAGGCAGGGAAAATCCCATCAGCTCTCCAACAACTGGTGACAAGTATAACAATCCCTTAGTGCAGCATCAAGAATGATGATGTTTCAGAAGAGGAAGTCTAAAGAAACCAATACGTTCTGTTTTGAGCTTAATACATTTTTGTACATCTGGGACATTTTGTATTTGGTGTGATTAAAAAAAAACGTTGCTACTCCGTCCCATAAAAATCATAAATCAAGATCATATCTTTGTGCACAAGGACAGCTTCCAACACAGCTCCCAGAAGTCCTGTTCTGGCCACTCACAGGAAATCACCTGCATTGTTAGATTTGTGCACAGAGCAAACATAAACTTGGACTAAAAGTTTAATGCTAAGAATCATCACTGATGATGACAGCTGTGTTTTTGGCTATGATCCAGTCAGTGACTAATGAGCAGTTTTCTGTAGAAAACCCTGCAATCTCCAACCCCAGTGGTCAGGATTGCGACCAAGAGAATATTTTTTAAGACATTAGATATTCACAGGGTTAGACACAGATTCACATACATTTTTATCCTGCAGGGTCAAATTTTAATAGGGTAACTTTTTGTTTTGTTAAGTGTCGAGGAACTGTTCCATTGCACCACATATATAATGTGATAAGTTTGTGATAGAATATTTAAAAGCATTTTACAGAACTGAACTATGGCACCATTAGTCGGTTATTTTATATAGATCCTGAAGTGGAAGTGAACACCGCAGATATAACCAGCATTTCAAACCTCAGAGCATTAGACTCAGCCCTCTGCTGGGCGACCTCCTCTGCGTTGTGGGCCAGAGCAGCAGACTGAACCTTCAGCTCCTCCTCTACAGCCTCCTTGCTCTCCTTTAGCAGGGACACTTGTGATTGGAGATCCAGTCTCTCCCGTTCCAGCTGCACTCCAAAAATATACATGAACATTACATAATATCACGGGACAGTGAGAATTCAAGTAAACCTATTAAATGAAATATCCCGACTCACACTCTTTACAGCATTCTCCAGGTTAAGAATCCTCCTCTCTTCCCCTTGTCTGTCTGTTAGAGCTGAAGTCTGCGCAACCTGCAGATACATGTGCACAGCATGTGTCTGCAGAGCTGTAACGGCACATCAGAATCACATGCAGATTAAAGGCTGTATTCCTGCACTGACCTTTAACCTCTCCAACAGTGTGTCTCTTTCAGTCGTCATCTGCTCAAGCTTTGCTTCTGCTCGTTTGATCTCCTCTTGTAGTTTCACAACATTACTCGACGTATCTACTCTGCGGGCCAGCTTCAGCTCATCCTGGGTCTGAATGAAACAGAATCATATAAGTGTAAAAACAAAAAGATTTATTCAAATGGGTTATTGGTGCAAATGTAAAGCATCTAAAACGTACTTGTTTAAAGAGGGTTTTGAAATGATCCCTCTCATTGCTCAGGGCCTTCATATTATTTTGAATGTCCTCCATGTGCTTCTCAAAGTCCAAGAGAGCAACCTTCAGCTCATCTCTTTCCTGAATTACACGGAGCAGCTCCGCTTCTGCAGCACCTCCCTGAAAATTTGAAGTCATTATTATTCAATATCAGTTTAACATGAAACTACCTCAATTAGAAGATTGCCAGTTTCTTTTTTATTGACTCTTACCCTGACTACTTTGAACCCAGGACTCCTGCCCCTACTTGGGCTACGGCTAGGGCTTATGTCAACACCGCCAGCTCCTCTGGCTCTTTTGTAATGCTCTGATTCTTTGCGATAGTAATCCCTCTCCTCCTCTAGACTCTTGACAAATGCGTCGAGACGAGATGGAGAGCGTTCCCTTCCACAAACACCATATTTAGTACGCATGGCCTCCAACTCCAGCACCAGCTCTTTGTCTAGGATATAACATCAAGTGCATATATAAACACTGCAATGCATATATAGCTGCTGAGGTATTTCACTGCTGCTCACCAGCTGCCATCATTTTCTCTACTTTGTCCTGAAGCCTGTTTTTCTCATCCTCCAAGAAGTTCACGAGTCCCTCCATCTTCTCATTCTGCTCTTTGAGCTCCGCCAGCTGATCTCTCAGACGATCTTTTTCAAAGTCACTTTCAGATTGCTCCTGAAGTAAATAAGTAATAGCAGTTTAGGCAAAAGGTATATTATACTGTAAAGTTGGAAATTTAGAGTAAGAACAGTTTATACTACTACTAACCCTTCTTGTCTTTGTGATAATATCCTCCAGGTCTTTGATCATTTTCTGCTGCCTTTGAATTTCTTTCTGTTGAGAAAACAGTTTGTTTTTTGAAGTCCATTCTTAATGGATGAATTACACCGAATGCTTTTAAGCCAAGAACTCCAGGATCATCACATTACTTACTTTAGTTTCTTGTAGCTCCATGTCAGCAGTTTCCAGCACGCGCTCTTTGTCCATCTCCATCCGCTTTGCGAGGTCGTCGATGTGCGTCAGCTCTTCACAAAGTTCCAGGTTCTTTAAAGACAGATTGGCTACTTCGGTGGAGGCGTCCTTTTTTTTCTGCTGCAGTCCGTCTATTTTCTGCTCCAGCGTCCTGTTGGTCTCCTGTAAGTAATCAATCTGCACACAAACATATCAAGAGATTGTACTAAACTACCAGCAACCATTCAAACCAAATTTCTTTACTCCGCTTTTATGCTGTGACTGTAGAGCTTGCCTGCAGGTTAAGATGGGCGATGAGTTTTTCGTTGCTGATGTTCTGAGCTTCAAGAGAAATTATGTCATGAGGTCGCCCCCCATGAAGTGCGCGATTCAGTCGGTCAATCTCTTTGTCCCTCTCCTCCACCTAACAGAAGTGCATTTTAAAAAATATAGCTTATTACCTCTATGACAACTTAAAATATTCACAATGTAATAAACACCCATTTAACGTACCTGAGTATTTAAATGTTTTGCAACTTCCTGAGCATTTTCAAGGTCTAGTTTCAATTTGACAACACCGTCCTGCAGCTCCTTAATTCTACACAAAAATTGGAGTGAGTCAGACAGAATAAATGCAGATACAAGCATTAAGAATCAACAAATTCATTAAGCAACTACAACAACTCTGTCACAAAAGAAAACAAACCTTCCATCTGCCAGCTGCAGTAGATCAGCTATATATGGATCATCAGGCTGCTGCACAGGATAAGCTGATGTCGAAGACGGAGGTACTAGCTCGTCAATCTGCATTCTCTGCCGTCTGAAAGGAATACTGCGTTTTTTTCCACCTGTTAAAAGCACGAGAGAGATCAAGAAAAAATATACCTAGATGCAATATCATTTTAAGTCGACTATCAAAGAGTTTAGGCCTTACCCCTCCCCTGTCAGTACCTGGTGTCTGCACAACAGCTTGCAGGTTCTTCTCCTGAAGCTGCTGAATGCGTTCAGATTTAGCCTTGCTATCCTTCTCCAGGCAGCGAACCTTGTGCACATACTGATTATTTAAAAACTTCAGATCAGTTGTCTCGTGGTCCAGTTTTCTGATGTGGGTTTTGAGCTCTGGAACCAGACAGGTGATGAATATGAGGAAAATGATTCAAACTGTGCTGAAGAGGCAGAGCTTGCTTATCGTAACACAGTAATTACCACTAATGACACGCTCTTTCTCTTCCTTCAGTTTTAGAAGCTCAAGGTGTAGCTCATTGTTTTCCCTGACCACCCGGGCATTCTCTGTCCTGTATGGCTCCAGAAGAGAGTCAACGTTTCGGTTTTCTTTCTCAGTCTTCCCTGCTGACAGTTTGGCATTGCGCAGGCTTTCAGTTGTGTGGACCAAGTCACTGTAACACAAAGAAAGGCATGGCTGAACTAGACTGGACCACATGGTGATATTAAGAGAATGAGGGTAACAGGTGCACATGGTTCAGAGGTTTCACACCTGAAGAGTTTCTCCACAAGTGGCAGTGACTCGATTCCCAGCGGTTGCCGGTAGCCCAGCTGGTCCAGACGTTTTCGCAAATTAACAAACTTCCTTTCTGCATTGCTGGTCATGGTTGGGAGCCGATATTGACCCTGGTGACCGCTATCAGCCTAATCGCAAAGAAGATGACGTTAAAAAGATGGCAGTATTGTCTCACATCTGTTTGTTGCTTTCTTAAAATGAATGTAAATTTCAGGGGATACGCAGGGGACACAGACCTCAACACACAAATTTGCCCCTCCAAAAGCTTTAATGTTACTTATCAAAGAAAAAAAGTCTCTTATAGAACGGGTCATATTTATTCCCAGAATATGTTTAGGAATTTCGAGTTCCGGAGACTTTTCTGCTTCAAAAGGGACACTTCAGGGTGATTACATATACAAGCACAACTGATCTGCATGGAACTAAGGCAAAGAGCCTGCACCTATGAAAAAAAAATCCATAAGTTAATATTTTAGAAATTTCCTGCTAAACATAAAAATACAATCACTGTCACTGTCTTCTAGTTTGCCAGCTACTCTGGAGGTAACATTATTGCGTTAAACAATACGTAACTTAACATAACACAATTTTTGAATGTGCCAGATGATTTTAACATGAGCAGACATTTTGCTGTAACACATCTGAGTTAAGACAGCTTTATTTATCACTGATCACATTTAACCAGGTTTCCTCTCCAAGTAAAGTATCAAATCAAGTTAGACCACTCCAACTTTGACATTAAGCCTGAAGAACAGCCAAGAATTTCATAAGATATTTACTAAAATGTTTATTATTCATAACTGATTATAGGGCCTGTGTTGAGTTTATAGAATGGCTAAAAGAAGTTAGCAAGTCTTTTTAATGTTTGCTAACGTTAAGAAGCAAGCTTAACGTTAAGCATGTTAGCTCATCAGAGACATTAGCCTTATGCGTTTATTAACACTGAGGTAACTTTCTTGTTCTTGTTTTGTTGCCTGCACTAGCCTGTTAGTTAGCAACGCTTGGCAACTAATGAGCTAGCGTTAAATCCCAGAACGATTCCAGCTTGTCTTACCCTGGAAGTGCTTTCCTGGCGGCTAACGTTAGCTCGTCCAGCGTAATTCTACATCACCGACAGTAAGTTTCCACTTTCTTCGACCAATGACTTGCACGAGCCACATTATAACGTGTCATATATGTTTTCTGGTAGCGTTAGACAATCTTCAATTCTGAGTTAACACGTTTCCGCGGTAAAGTGGTTTGAAAAGAGCGCCGATGCTCTCCGGTTTGGATTCGTCACCATGGAAGTAAGAGTCTAGAGGAAATATTTGGAGCTGTGTTTTGCGCACCGGCGCTGCCCGTTCTGAAAGCGGAGGGGTGGTGTAGACACAGTTATTTAGCCCAAACAGTAAATATTAACGCAAGGGCGTTTCCAGATTTTTTCGATCTGGGAAGGGGGTACTAAAATCAAGCTGGGGAGGACCCAACAGGAAAACAGAACAATTGAAGAGAGCTGGAAAAACAGTCACAGACCGCCGAGCATAAACGTTTAACAGGCCCAGCCGACATCTGCAATTTCCTTCTTTTAGTTATATTTATCCTGGACTTTCACAAAACACACATCTTGCGTCTTTTTCTGATTAAAACTGGGAAACGACATTTCTGTGGTTCTGAGTATTTATTTGCCCCATTTATGTCAGGATCTTCAAATAAAAGTAAAATATCAGTTTAGCCCTGTTGTGCAACTTGGTTACTCTCATTTTAACCTTGTTACTATATTTTTTAATGTTTTTTTTGGCTCACAAGGGTTTATCCAATAGCTTTGTAATAGTATGGATTTTTATATGAATAGTTTATTTGACCAAAAATTTGGAAATACTGAAATTACAAAAAAAAAAAAAAAAAAAAATTTTAAAAATTTTTTTAAATTAATTTTTTTTTAAAAAAAAAATAAAA
>VUQG01021064.1:7838-19133 GCA_015106755.1 Etia nguti | reverse complement strand
AAAAAAAATTTAAAAAAAAAAATAAAAAAAAAAAAAAAAAAAAAAAATGTTGAAAATTTGCTTACATTAATACTGTGTTAACTACAGCATTCAGCAATGTAAAAAAAAATGTATTGATGGGTTGTTTTTCCTAAACACGCTGTACTTAAGAAAAAGTTAGGCAAAAGTAGTCACTACCAATTGTATGTATACATCACTTTATTGATGCAGCTGGAGATGTTTGATTGTATAACCTTTAAAGTAAATGTGTGCAGTACAAAATGCAATGTTTGCATTCAACTGTAAAGAAAAAGCAAAATAACACAGATATACTTTAACAAAGTATATTAAAATTGTACTTCAGTAAAGTTGCACTCCACCACTGGTCCTATCCTTGCTCTCATCCAGTGTCGAGAGCAAGGACACTCCCCCGACTTAATGGTAAAACAAACAGAAATGTGCGACAAATACTAGGAGGGGTTGTGCAGATGCTAATTTATTATGTACATATGGCATCAAGAAATAATAAAAATATGACAAAACAAGAAGTATTTAGAGAGCTGTTGTTAAATCTCAAAGAAACAGAAACACACACACACACACACACACACACAAAATGCAGCAATATCCCTAGCACTGTCTTATGTACAAATTCCCTTTCATTCAAATCAAAACACAAAGAGGAAATGTTCTTAATTCAAAAAGCATTAGATGGTAGTTTGTGAATTGCTAGTGTATCTTCAGCCAGTGTGAGCCAGTAGTGAATCATTAAGGAAAGGTGCACAGCAGCAAGATTAATGAGACTGAGCAATGCTGGAGAAGTACTCCAGCATGTCCTGGATTGTAAACTCCATGGTGATCCCAGAGCCAGGGTAGCACCTGCCTATGAGATCTTCAAAGTGCTTGTACTGACGGATGAACTCGTCTTGCATGGAGTGCCACACCACCTGGAGGAATAGACAGGAAGTGCAACAGTTCAGAGGCAGGAAGAGGTATGCAATGATTTTAATCCCCTAAACTGGGTTTTTCTCACCTGTAGCAAACTTTCTTCTTCGCACAGATGTTTGTCCACCTTCTTATAAAGGTTGTCAAGTCCCTTTTTCACCTCTTTACCAGGATACTCTTTGATTACTTTCCGCAGCTCTTGCTTGTTGAAGGCCAGCTGATAGCTCACCTCCTCCTCACGAACGCCCTGGGCTACACGTGCTTCAACTCCTTCAAAGAAATGCTGCAAGAGAGATGACAGTTTGCCTGTTAGAAAACTCTGCTTATATTCGTCATATTCTAACTCAGGCTAATAAAGATGACTGAATTTTGTGATCACTTTAATTCTTCTTACATTCAGTTTTTCTAAAGGCTGGCCCAGAGAATTGATTACGTAAGACTGTAGATGGTCTGTATATTTGTGCTTGGCCTCTCGTCTCTCTGCATCCAGGCAGGAAATCTTTAGACGTGACAGCGTAGAAAAGATGTGGTGGAAATTCTCCATCATCACGACATCTCGTGGTGTTTTCTGACTTTCATTGGCAACCTTCTCCACTGAGAAGACAATAAACAAGTCAGAAATTCCAGGACACCTCATCAATTCCACATGATCTTTAGCCAAGCTATAAGAAATTTCTTAATGATCAGTGGCCTCACCGTTCATGAAGACAGCCCTGATAAGCTTCACGTAAGCTTTGTCCAGGTCTCCTCGGCGCTCTGCATTGCGAAATATGGTTTCAGCCAGTTCAGCGAATTCCTCAAACCCAGTGACAAAAGGCAGGATACCAACTTTGCTCTTCTTGGATATCTTAAATTCCTCCATCTGTCGGATCTGATTAGACTGTAAAAAAAGAAAGAAAAAGAAAGAAAGAAAGAAAGTTCAAATTTATTCCCAAATTCAGCCCAGCAATGAATCCTTTGACTGAAAACAAACAAATAAACAACACTAGTAATTTCCCCGCAGGCTCTGGATTATCACAGAAAATGAATTCTGTGGGTAAAACTGACAAAACTTGCATGTTATGCTTAGCTTTTTCACAAAACGATACTACTGTTATGGTTTTTGAGGGGTAGAGCGCTATAAATAAATCCCTCTACATCAGAAAACTATACTTTGCCTGTATGACTTCATTGCCACGAACTTAACTCACATGTTTGGTTTCACAACACTGAATGCAATACCCAGGCCTGAGTAGCCGTGGCGCACCACCATTCCTGATCCACAGTCACCCAGCTGCAAGGCTTTCTACAACCCCAGCTACAAACCTTTGGTGGCACTTTAGTGACTCCAGGTTTAAGGCACTTCTGTGTTGGCCTCACCCTTCAGACCCAGAAAGTTTGTCCCCCTTTTATACTGTTTATCATTCAAACCTTGTGGTCAGGTGGCGCTGCTCTGTTCGTGGAGTTTGCATGTTATCCCTGAGCCTTTGTTTTTTTCCTTCACCTACTTTCACTTCCTCCTACAAGCCAAAGACATGTTTGTAAAGTGGTGATTCTAAATTGGCTGGAAGTGTGGATGTCAGAGCGTGTTTCTGTCTCTGTCTGTTGGCTCTGCGATGGACTGCCGACATGTCCAGAGTGTACCCTGCCTCTCGTCCTGTGACAGCTGGGATAATCTCCAGCCCCCGCCCTACATGACCCCGAGTTGCTCTTGGGTCTAGAGTTGGATAAGCAGTTAAGAAATTAGACATACACATAGTGTGGCAGCCTTCAATATACCTACATAATATTCCTGCCCAAGTGTCTGTGTGGATATCACGCCAACCTTAACCAGGACTTTAATTTAGTGATGTCAAAAAAAAGAAAGAAAAAAAAAAAGGCACTACTCACAATGCATTTGTCAAAGTTTCTCTTGACAGTCACCAGCACATTTCCCAAAGTTGTACTGAGATAAGAGGCCGGGTCAACGTTCTCAGCTGTCCACACATGGTGACTCATCTTCACCAGCATGTACAGAGAGTGGAAGCTGTCAATCTTGTCGCCCAAAGCGATGAGGCTGTTGAGCTCCGTCTCGATGCTCTGGAAGATTTTATTCATCATCAGCCGCACCATATCTTTCCTGTAAATGAATAAAGAAGCGAACAATTGCATCAAAAAAAAAAAAAAAACCCCTACAAAATGTTTTTTTTAATGTGACTATAGGTCTTATTTACATCAGAAATATTAGCAATGATCTGTGAGAACTCACTCTGATGACACGGAGTGTCTGTGTTCTGCCTGGGGAGGCTTTTTAGATGGCAAGTTTCCATCTAAATCCTCCGTCTCTGGCTGACAGGACAAAAGAGATCAAACATGACAAACCTAAACAAACATCTGTGGATGCCTATATGAATGACACTGGATCTGATAATGCGCTAGCATCTGTCATCACTGTTTTATTCTACGCTTTCAGGGGAGACAAATGCTCCAGTTTCAGATGCCACCACACAAGTACGAGCACTGCCATTATTGTGAAGTATTATAATTCATTTAGATGCCATTTGATCTTTCTGTCGCAGCCATTTCCAGTATGTGATCACAAAAATACCTGTGCAAGAGGGGGTGCAACTGTCAAATGCTGCTGCAGCTTGAAAAACTTGCTGATGAAGTCTTGTTCTGCAAGACACAAAGGCTCCAGCTCACTGAGGACCTGCTCAAATATCTGCAGAGACAAAATAAATGAATAAATAAATGTAATTTCTCAGAATTTACACACACGTAGCTTTATTTCCACTCCACTTAAATTTCTGGCAGTGTTACCTTGTCGAACTTGGTCCTGTCGGCCACGTCGAGGTCAGAAGCGGACATGTTGCCCATGTCCAGTAGTGATGAAGATTGGGAACGCCGGCTGTTGGAGCCCTGCACTGTGAGCTTGTTCAGGCTTGAGGTAGAGCCTGTCAGCTTCCCAGAGCTGCCATGTAGGCCTAATGCAGCACAACAAATGTGGTATGAGTTAATGGCTGTGTTTTGTGGGAAGGCTAATACAAGTCAGTTTTCCAAAAATTCTACAGTGAAGTAATCCAAATTAACATGAAATTAAATTGTTAGATTTTTGGCATTTGTTACAGAGTGTGTGGTAATGTACTGTGAAGATTTAGCCCAACCAACCAGGTCCATGGTGAGGTAATGGCTTGTATTGGAACAGCAAAGGGGTTTTAATCAAAGGATTAATTTTAGTGCAGTCGTGTAGTGATCAGAAGCACAGCTCCATTTAAATGTCGTACTTACTTTCTGTTTCCTGTTTGAGTGCACTCTCTTTCCGCGGAAGCGTAGCTGCAGCCAGTTAGAAAGGCGGGCATCAAAGACAGACACAGGTTAGGCTTAATACATGCAGCATGGGAGGGGTAAGGCTAGATGTTAGATGTACACATATGCTGACGTGCACCACAGTGACTTAGGTAGTAGCTCAAAAAAACCTTTGGAAAACAAAGTCTTTGTTTTCAGAAGGAAAAGCTAATACCGAGTGCAGAAAGCAAAGTCCTATAAATCTGCCAAAACCTAAGCTCAACCAAGGGTTCTGTGCAGATTATACATATAGAGAAACAAAGCATGTAAAGTCCCTGTGCAAAGGGAAAAGGAGACATTACTGAAAGATGAACTTTGGATGCAGGCATAAGATTATAAGATGGTGCTCAAAAAATCCTGAATAGAAAAAGATGGGAGAAGCCTGCAACAGCAAAGATGGTGGTATAAGTATAATTTCAGGGAAAAAGGTATTTAAAATCTTATTTTTAAAAGCTAAAGCAGTGAGACCTGTTCTAAAAAGACTTTGGTAATGCTTTTGGTACTAGGCATGGTGCAGAAAAGATTGTAAAGGTGTGAGAACATAATATAAGAAGAGGATAAAACAGTCAAGAAATGCAATAAAATTCATTCCTTTCGAGTGAACTACATAATGGAAGACAAGCATAGTTCATGCTAAGTTTAACGTGGGAATCATAGCGCTTACCGAACTTGCCCTTCGGGTCTTTGGATGTACCCGCCATTTTTATTTTGGCAACTTCAAAGAACTCTTTGATTTCTCGCTCATACAGTTTGCTCATATATTCAACATATGTCTGTGAAAAAAAAAAAGAGAGAATATTTGTTCAGATTTATGACTTGTTACAGCTAAAATGTGTATTAACATTTTGGAAAACATACTCACATTCTAGGAAAGCATTATATTGTACTAAGAATCATGTGCTCTTTCCTCTTTTATTTGCTTCATTATAGTTTATTACTTAGTCTTTTTCAACCACTCTCTCCTTATTTAACTGTATTAATCATGCTCACACATGTCTGCTGTAGTATCCAAACCGCACAAAAAGCACATTTCCCAAAATGTCAAACTGTTTCTCGAGTATTTTTGCAAGGTAACACTGCACTGACCCTCGACAGGCCTTCGTACTTCTCCCTGTGTGTGTTCTTCAGCCACTCCATGAGCTTGGCGTAGCGCAGTAAATCCCTGTGGAGAGGGCTGTGTTTGGGCAGGGTCAGCTCAGCTGTGTGCTGTGACAGGGTTGAACTCTGGTCATGGCCCTGAGGATCACAGTGAGGACAGATAATCATTAGCAGTATATTCACTAGAAGTATACATTACAGGAGAAAAGTTATATTATGCATTTTTCAATATATGCACGCAAACACATGTTATGCGAAAGGAAGACTTAGCCTGCTTCCTCTTACAATCATCTGAAGCATTACCTTAGTGTACTGTGTATCCAGATGATGTTAAAGTAAATAATCTAAGACTTTCTTACACTCCAGAGCCACCACATTCTCAGCCAACTTCCTGAACTGCATCTCTTTTGATACCGAACTGATGTTCTTCCCACGTCCCCCTAAGCTTGTTCAGTCTCTTCAAGACATGCACGCAGACAGGCACAGCATCTTATGATATGAGACTATTAGCAAAGAAGCCACGTTAGCACACAAACATAATGAGCCCTGAGCCGAGGCATTTGATGAAGGAGGAGAAGGATGGACAGTGCCTCTTCAGCTTTGAGATCAAATGTGAGATGTTCAGTAGTTAGAAATATATCCCATGCAATACATAATGTGCTATGGTGAAAAGCTTGAGCTCTCATGGCATGTATTCTCCAAGTTATATGTGAGAAGTCAAACATTAGCAAAATGGGGCACGTGGGGGTTGCTGTGAGGGTACTCACTGGAAGTGACAGACAGGAGGACCTATAGAACTGAGGGATGGTCATTTTGAAGTGACTGAAGTGGTTGAACTGACAGAGACAAAGAGCAGAGTGGGATGATTCAAAGTGGGATACACAGAGAATCAAGGATAGGTGAAGGGAGACGATACAAGGAAGCCCAGGAAGTAAGTCTTAACTAAACAGAAGGCTAAGTAGGGGAGAAAGACAAAGACAAAGAGCTTGGAAAAGCAAAGGATAGACTGATGTCCTCCATTTCACAGCAGACCAGGGACGAGGATACCAAAACATTTCATTATTAAATCTGCTTACACTACTTTGTTCCCAGTAATGTCCAGATGCACAGAAAATTAAATATTGCAAATCATTTTGCAGTTTGTGAGTTTTCATCAGCCAAACATTTACGAAACCAACAAATTTCAATGTTATCAGTACACCTTGTTCAATTTCACAGTTCAGTAGTGCTAGAGGATTCAAGAGACATTCATTCTGATGAGATTTTCCTTCTTTAAATGTTTAGAATAAGACAATGAAAATATATTCCTGACCAAGCTATGCCTGTTACCTGATGAACAAACACATTGTTGAGATGATTCGTGAGGCGGCGAGCAAAGGTGTCCCTCAGTTCAGCGAACAGGAGCTGTTGCTGGTTCACAGCCATAAGTTTTTCATGGCCTGCAGAAAGAAAACAACAAGACTTTAATCTGATTACCTTTTTTTTTTTTTTTTAAAGAGCACCGGCTCATCAACTCAGTCAGCAAGTAATCAATAAAACTTAATTTTTAAACTTACCTGGTCTGAGAGCCACATTCATACACTGCAGGAGAGCCTCAGAGGCATTGATACAGGCCTCTATACCTTTAGGGGATGTCAGATCTCCCTCCTGTAAGGCCCTGATGTGTCCCTTTGATAAGTCCATGTAGTTCTACACAAGGAAAACAAAATTAAAGTCACAAATCAAAGTGTGTTTGTCTAGCAAAATCTAAATTTGGATTATGGTTGAAAGTAGAACTAAAAAAATTGCTCAACTGATCCTAGAGTGGCCTTTTTAGACTGGTTCCAAAAGTGAATTTCATAACACAACCTTTTGAACTTTATCAAGCCCTAAAAATCAGGAGTGTGTCTGCTTTGACTATGAAGTGGACATGGGTGGCTTCACCTTAATTTTACTTGCCGTGTGCTTAACTGAACTAAAAAAGCGCCCAAAAAGTGGTTTTGTATGTTACTTAGCAGCAATCAGTATGAAGCCATGCAGTCTGGATGGATGCAGTTTACAAGCTTACGCCACCCTTTAGACCTAATATGATCACTTCTTCCTCTAAAAAACAACATGGCAATCCCCAAAATGGAGCTTTACAAACCAGTGGGTTATATCTTTTACATAAAAGTTTTAAACTTCTGAAAGGTTTCAACTTCCGGTACCCTCTGAGATCCACTGAGGCTTAAAGTTTGCTGCTTATTTTGGTGACAAAACTTTGGAAAACATTTAAATGTGCTCCTAACCACTACGAACTGGATCTCGTCCAGTAGTTTGCCATTGTTGGTGTTGCTGATCTGGATGAGACGATTGCTCTGTGAGATCTGGTCCATTTGCTCCTTCACACTCTGGAGCATCTCTTCATAGCTGCTCAGCTTGCCCTCGATGGTGTCCACCTCTGCCAGTGCCTCATCCAGCAGCTGCATTAGGATATTGACCTGCTTCTCTGATGCCATGATGGACTGAATGTTGGCCTTATTGTAAGAACAGATAAAGAGATATAATTACTATTATTTTCTTGGATTATTAATGAGAGTGGTTTTAGGTCACTAAACAGATGCCGCCCTTAAAAAATTATATATATTTTACTTTACTCACCCCATCTAAAACCTGAAGCTCCTTGAAGAGCTTCTCTGCAAAAGCCTCTGCATTGGAGATGGCGTACTCGCATGTCTCCATCATGCTCTCAATGTCTTGCTCTTCACGGGTGCTGAGTTCCTGGTATTCATCCAGAGCATCCTCATCTCCCCCTGCAACACTCTGGCTCTCACCACTTGGCACAGACTCTAAGCCCAGGAGAAGAGAAGAAAAAACATGTGCAAGACATAAGTAGAATGGCAGGGTTCAAAACACATGATATGGTATCTTCAGACTCAATCCAGTTTTCTTCCATTATTGAAAGAACATCTACAGGCACAATTACACTGAGTAAGGGAGACCCAGATGTTATATGGTTTTAAGAGTAAAGCTGTACTTCAGTAATCAAAGTGTAGCATGACTATGAGCAACAAATGAAAAACAATATTAGGTAGTGGAAGGAGGTTGAAAATATGAAGCATGTCTATCAGCTTCCAAGTAAAGTAATTACCGTAATAATTAATCTGTAAGCTGAAACAACTGAATTAACAATGTACTTTACTTCGTTTAGCTCCAATTAAACTACAGGTGTGCATTAAATAATGTGGGATATATTAATAAGGTTATATACTGACATATCCATATGTATGAAAAGGGACAATTCACAGCAAAATCAAATATAAATATTTTCACTCTGGCCTCTAGAGATGTTTGTCCATCTAGACTGTTTTTGTGCGACTTGCCCAGTTTTGGAGATAAACAGCTGTAGAGATGCCTCGAGGAGCTCAGGTAACAACATAAGTACATTTTAAAACTCTGCATCAATCTCTTTCCATAAAATTATGATCCAGATACTTTAAAAAAAATGTACACACCAGGTTAAGAGCAGTTTCATGTAGGAACTATTTTCAACCTGCTAAACTACACCTAACAAAAGGAAGTACAAACGTAGTCATGAGAAGAAGCTCATGCTCAAGGCTCAAGACAATGAGACAGGATCTACACATGAAAGAAGGCCTATTATGCTTTCCTGTGATTTTCAGATGTGGCTACTCATTAAAAAAGGTTTCAAATAAGTCAGTCAGTATGTATATATGCTAGAAAACCCGATGAACCCAGTATAGTCCCAACATCAAACTGTTTATAACTTTTTTTTTTTTGAGTAATTGGCTGATGATTTCTGGAAAGAGGCATGACTGCTGAGTGTTTCAAAATATTCTGTGCACATCAAAATTTCCATGACATCTAGTTCAATTATAATCAAGAGAAGACTGGTTATTTCTCCAAATCTGAGTCCTTCCATCCATTTTCTTTCATTTGTTTTAGTTCAGGGTTGTTGTGGGGCTGGAGCCTATTCCAGCTGTCATAGTCCATAGAGACATAACTATTCACACTCAAATCCACACCTACAGCCAATTTAAACTCACCAATCAACCAAACATGCATGTTTTCGGACTGTGTGAAGAAATCAGAGGTACAGAGAACCCACACAGGCGCAAGGGTAACATGCAGATTTGAATCAAAGATCTTCTTGCTCTAAGGCAATGGAGCTCAAAACAATATAAACAGATACACAGCTACAGGCCAGAGGACAAGTATGTAAATTTGATTTTGATACAAACAGTCATTTTAATGTGGAACGGACATGTGAAACAAGGAGATTAAAAACATGATCTAAATGTCTGTAGACAAACAAAATGAATCATGTCTATTTATTTTCTAAGGACAACGAGGCAAATGGCAGCAGTTTTAAGGAGGTGAAAGTCTCTGGTGAGCATGGTGGTTTGATGTAATAAAAACACAATGGTGAGGAGCGAGGAGGGGGAAGTTAAGTCCTACCAACCTTCCGCTTTAGGAAGTTCTGGCCAGAGAAAGTTAAAGAGAGAAAAGTGAGAATAAAGAAAGACTTTAACACAGAAAACCATACCACAAACCAGGAAACTTTTCTTTTTGAAAACATGCCATTAAAAAATTAAATTAAAAAGAAAAATCCAGGTGGAATTCTCACTTCTGTATTAGATTACCTCAAACATGTGCACTCTAGTGTCAACGGCAGTGGTTTGAGATAAACAGACACACCTTTAAGCAAATGCAATCAAATTGTAGCAAGAGGCATGCCGTCACAGGGATGGCTAATGGTGAAGTACTTACGCACCTTCAAGCAGCTGAGAACTGACATTCACAAACTCCACCTTCTTCCTCAGATAGCGCTGGTTCAGCTTCCAGATGCAGGAAATAAAGGAGTTTTTTTCAGCTGTACTGCTGGCCACCCACCGGTAAACTTTCTCAAAATGAAGATCAAACTCAGGATTTTCCTAAAGCATAAAAGTAGAAAACAATATCAGCTTTTAAAACATGTTTTCTAAGTGAAAACACAAAAAAAAACGTCAGAGAAATGTATTATTTCTGACCTTGCTTGCATCTTTGGCATCTACTTCTGTCAAGTCTCTGAGCTCCCAGGTCTGCTGTCGCTTGTAGAAGTCCCCCTTGTCAGATTTTTTCACCTTTACTACTTTAACCTGGACAGGCCTCTCTGTGGTAACTGGAAGAGCAGAAAACCGATTACTTCAAAAATTACTTCAAAAGACTTCTTATCCTTGCACATTATTTACAGCCATTTATGTGGTGACTACCTGTAGCACACAAGAAGCAGTTCTTCTTCTTTTTTCCTGCCTTGCAGACGTTAACAATGCCAAGGAGACGCTCATCATTGGGTGTGAAGATGTCCCTCTGGAGAGCATGCTTTATGGCTGTCATGATCGATGCTGTCATACGAAGACCATGACATAAATAAATAATAAACTTGTGATATGCATACACAAATAAATGCTTCTTTCACCTTCAGGTACTTGCAAAGTTAAAGCTGGTTGTCTGTTAGAGACTTTGAAATGGTTATCCACACCTTAATTAATCCTGAGTGGACTACTTGAATAGATTTCAATCAAGTGTCAGTCTGTCACTGCCTGGGTGACTACAGCAGGTCCAAAACACAGCAGCTTGGCCCAAGCAAGTTTTCTTATTGGATGTTTCTTAGAAGCACATATAAATAAGGTTTATTATTTCCTTCATACAGAAAATTTTGGTGACCACCCTAAAGAAGTTTAGCCTTCCCCAAAGAGGTCTTTATACTTTTTTGGGAATTTTTTGTGTATCAAATGGTAAGAAATAACAGGATGCACAGTGCAGTTTAATAAGGTAACATCATTTCAGTGCCTTAACTATAACTGATGTGCCAAAAAAATGATAAGTAGTATCATATAAAAATTATTAGCCTTTGAAATTATTATATTATTTTATATTTATTTGACATATATATATATATATATATATATATATATATATATATATATATATATTTTATTTATTTATTTA
>VUQG01021063.1:0-11426 GCA_015106755.1 Etia nguti | reverse complement strand
TTACTGTTTCCGAGTGTCAAGAACTGGAGTGAGAAGTTTCACCAAGACAATCAAAGAGAGCCACACAGTAAAGAACAAGCCTGGCAGAGGTAGGAAGTAAAAGATTTCAAAGTCTCTGGAAAGTGGAAAGTGGTGAGAGACGTGAGTAAAGACCTCAGAACAATTGCAGAGACACCAGTGAATGATTTAACCAAGTCTCGAATTGTAGAAGAAGACGATCGCTGGAACCCTGCACAGGAATGGACTGTGAGGTTTCAGACCGAGAGAAACTCCACTTCTGCAGAAGAGACACCTCCATTTCAGATGAGTCTTCAGTGGACAGTAGATGGTTCAACTGAAGGTCCAGTTACATCTCTCAGGCCCTGTTTCAGGTCTTTGCTGGATTTGTTTCCTTGTTTCTTAAGGACATGGCTTTTAGATACTGATCATCTGCTGTAGATGGCCTAACACTTCTTTTGTCCTCCACTTGTCCATTTTTCCCCCAGGTTTTTAAGCTAACAGCTGTTTGCAAATCACACTGGTGATGAAATAATACTATTTTATATCTGTCAGACTGTGTTATCTTTAGCTTTTTTTGGAGATTCATTTAAGGAAATTAGAAAAAAATTATTCGTTTGGCCCAGGCTGCTAGAAACAAAGAGATGTGGGTTATTGATGAAGCTCCTCCACTAAAGACCAGCATAACTGTTGAACCATCTCTAACTAGGTGGTTACTATATTCCAGGGGAAATTACAAATAAAAGTACTTTCTTAGCTTTTTTAAAAATATTGTTCTCTGTTGCTTCCTTATGAAAAATACAATACAGATCATTTTTGGCGTTTGTTGTGTTTTTGTGTTATTTGCCTTCAGTTTTTACAGTTGGACTGTGGATTTAAAATTGCTTCAGAACCCAAATGAAATAGAGTCAGGGACATTCACTAAATCTAACACTGCAGGTGAAAATACATGAGAAGAACTGTTACATGTAAACCTGATGAACCCTGTGCCTAAAAAGAGTAATATTATTACTGGATTCATTTATCACTGGACCTGTGCTGCTTTAAAAACAAACAAAAAAATAAAACCCTCAAAATCAAACCACTAGATGGAGATGTTGATCTGTTTAAATTCTTCACCCACATTTTTTCTTTTCTCAGTGCACTGTGGGCCTGACTCATATTGTGAAGTGAACCAGGCAGACCAGATTACAGCTGGTGGGGTCTAAAGATTAAAGCCAAGGGAACCTAGGAACAAAGAAAGTTCACATAAGTGGTTTGTTTTTATATCCCTTATCTGCAGTTAAAGCTGAAATCCATCAAATGAATTCCTTTCTAAATTAAGTGCAGTCCTTATCTAATGTGATCTAAAGCTGAAACATTGTATGGAGCTTCCTTAAGCATTTTGAGTTCAGACAGAATTACAGTCTAAATATTATTTATTTAGTTTAATGAGGATAAGGAAATTTAATAACTTAATTAAGAAAACGAGTAAAGACTCCAGCTTGATTTTAGAGGATATTACACAAAATTTAAATATAGTAAGTATAGTATAGCCAAGTGGCATTGCCTGCAAGACTGTGATTTTCTGTCATTTGAGGCAGCACTGATATTGCATTGTGCCAGTAAAAATGTCGGATTAGAACATATTTCACAAGTGTCGGGTAAATTATGGTTTGAATTAGCTCTCGTCCCCGGCTGAAGATGCATTTGTCAAAATCTCACTATGTGTAGATGGAGCATGTCTAATGGTACTGCTAAAATGAATGGGGGGAAATATTTAAATGATTGGGCAGAGAGAAAAGTATTACCATAACCCTTTCTGATCCGTACATCACAGTAAAGATTTAAAAGAATCATGCCACCCGTGTGTGTGTGTGTGTGTGTGTGTGCGCGCGCGCAGTGCACTGTGTGTAATACCCTGGGGATCAGTCATGCTGGGCTTTTGATTGTGGCAGGGCAGTCTCAGTGGAACACACTGACATACTCTCACTGAATGAAGAAAAGATGGAGTCTGCGTGCGTGGAAAGCCTGCGGGACTATTTTTTATTCTCACTTCTTTTTTTCCCAATGTTGTTTTTTTGCTTTGTCATATTACACACTCAGTGTGCTGAACAGCACATTGTTTCCAAATATGAGAGCATGAAATACACAAACACGCACACACACGCACGCACACACACGCACACGTGCATACACACATGCACACACACACACACGTGCATACACACATGCACACACACACACACACACACACACGTGCGTACACACATGCACACACACACACACACACACACACACACACACGTGCGTACACACATGCACACACACACACACACACACACGTGCATACACACATGCACACACACACACACACTCCTTTCATAATCTCGCCTGCTTTGAATGCTGACTTTATCCCATTTGACTGAATGAATCTCAATATAGCCTCGCATGAGCACAGTATGTGGGGATGGTAACAGGAAAGAGCTGACTTCCGTATAAGCTCTCTACAGCAATAGGCTGAGTGAGTGGAAGAGTATGCTGCATGTGGATATAATGCCTCAATAAGCCAAAGATGTTAATCTAAAGACCTGGCTCCATGCATCTGGTATTTTTCTTTTTTCTTTTCTTTCTTTTTTCCTGAGTTCTGCTCCTTTTGCCATCTGCATTCATCCAGTTATCGTCCTTGAGAAGTTTAAACAGTTAGATTTAATACTTGTTATTTTTCTTTAACAATATGACAGAGATTTGTTGGGCTTTTGATGGAGCTTGCAAATTAAGGGCACTACTGAAGATCATCTTCCGTGAGGTTTCTAATGGTTTACTCACACTAGAGCAAAAATCAGATGCTAACCTACTTGCAAGTGAGGCAAAAATCTGTGGTTGCTAAAGTTTTTCAGCAGTTGCTTTGACCAACTGGTTGCTCAGAAGTGGAAACAGAGACGGACTGCCAACAAGTTAAAGTCAATCTGAGTCGGTCTAATCCAATGAGTGCAACTTGTCTTTTGGAATAAGGGACCCAAATTAGCTGGTTGTATTCAGGTTGCTGGGTGTCATTATGCAGTTAAACTGTTGTCCTGCAGGAAATACTGAACTACTCATGGTGGAATTTCTGAATTTATGTTTCAAAGCTCTGAATGTAGGGAGTAAATATGAATTTCTGTGTATGCAGATGTCAAGAAATTTGTTTATCACTGTTAATCTTCAACATGTAATTGCCAACTTGCACCCATTCAATGACAAACTAATAGCTGACTGATAGACTGACTCTGTATTAATGTTCTTTTATTATCATCTTGATGCATCAAAGTCTCTTTGAAGACAGCAACTGGCTGGGAGTAGTCAAAGACCTGGTCCCTTTCTCTGAGGGAGACATTTCAGAAATGAAATTGCAAATATTTTTAACTGTATATGTCAAAATACATCTACAAAATTATTACCACGCTGTGGTCTCCAACTACTGTTTTCCGTAGTATGACCAGCATAGTTGATAGTTCCTGTATCTGAACCTCCTCCACGTGGTGAATGTATTTAATGAGCAGCATGTGACTGACACCAGATCTGCTGTTGAGTGTCTCATACACAAACATTGCTCTAAATTTGAAATCAGGAAAAACATGGCTCCAGTTCATAAGTTAAAGCATACTATACCCACACCAACTGCTGCACATCAGCTGGCCCACATTGTTCCCCCTGCTGATTAAATCATGCACCATCTCCATAGTACTGACCATACGGCGAGTTGGTATCTATGCACAATATAATAGGATACTCTGATGATTGGATCAGAGCTTCAAATTCAATTTTCTAACAGAAACTATGTGCTACAGATTAAATGGACCTCCGCAGCTACGCTATGTGTGAAGTAGTTAGATAACAGTGAATCTTGTCAGGAGAGAATCTAAACTTCCCTGTAGATATGTGTTCTGTTATTCCAGCCATGCATACATGCACTGCATAACTCTGAATAGTGGAGCTAGACTAAACACTGAATGGATGGAAAAATATTGGTGAAAGAGGAACAGCTGTGTACCCACAACACAGAAAAGTTGCTCTGGGCCAGAACGCCAGTCATTATCTAATCCTCTTTGACGGAGCCACTGGCTGAATGACAATGCTGTGTCTCGGGACAGCAGCAGGGAAAGCCAATCATCTGCTCTATTTTGTATTCAGGCCCCGTCTTCGCACAAAGGTCTCTCTTGCTGTTAGCATTTTCTGTCAAGTGATATTCTGTTCTCACCACATCAGGGTCACTCGTTCAAATTTGTCAAAGGTTTATTTATCCTAGAACAAACTAGCACTTTTGATCCATCTGAAACATTGATATAAGATTTCAAGTACAATGTTTATGTTGAGTTTTTGATTTACTGATGCTTTTGTGACATTTTTTCTCTGTGTACATTTTGAGCCAATATTCAGGGCATTTACTCTTTTTATTATTATTATTATTATTATTATTATTATTATTATTATTATTATTATTATTATTATAACTATTATTTATTACTGTTTATTATCTTTCGATATGTCAACGATGCCATACATGAAATTACTGAAACAATTAACTTACTTGAATAGAACATGCATAAATATATAAATAATTACACTGTCATCTTCTTTTTGCTGTTCACTTTATGGGTCGCTACAGCCGTCCCACTGCCTCCATCTCATATCTACCATCCTCCTCTGTCACATTAACCCTCTTCATGGCCTCCTTCACTACATCCATGATCCTCCTCTATGGGCTTCCTTCTTAACTCCTTCTTCAAAATCCTTTGCCCAATAATGTTATTTTAAGAAACGTTATTTTTCCCTCTGCATCTTCATCTCTGCCAGAGTTAACCCATCATTATGGTCCTGCAGCTAAAATGGTTTATTTTGGATTAAATTCCACGATACCACACGGCAGTGTTTGCGTTTAGATGTTTGCGTTGATTCGTTTTGTGTATTCAGGTTTTATCAGCAGATTGAATGAAGAACAAAATGAAACGCAGCTCGTACATCATGAGCTATTATCTTTCTCTCACATTACAGAGTTGCATTTCTTTGTGCGTGTTTTAAGTAAATTTGGGGCAGACTATAGATAAGAGCACTCTGTTGTTGATATGCATTACATAAATCACTTTTAGATAAGGGAGTGAGGCTTAGTTGAGCTCAGTGTTCAAAGTCACCTTTTTAAGCATGCCAAGCAAGACTGTTTTCTTGATATATGATATATTGTTGCCTCTAACCACTGTAGTGTTTCAGATATTTACATTATTATCCCAGTGGTAGCAGCACTATGTCGTATACCAAAAGTCTTAAGAGGAGGAACTAGTTTCTAAGGGATGCAACATAAGGGCAAAAGTCTGTAATAAAAGGTCAGCTTTTAGAAAGGGTCGGGATCAAGAAGGCTCCCTGTAGCATGAAATGAGGAAAATTCAAAGTGCTAACAAGGGTAGTGACACAGGCCAGGTCATTGCCTGCGGCAGCTGTGTTACGCAGCAGGATCAGAAGATTGCAAATCTCTGCGTTTTAAAAACACGAGCCGTCGTCTTCTTCTTTCGACGGCTTCCTTTAGCGTTCGCCACAGTGGCTCATCTCCCTCTGTCTCACCCTATCTCAAGCATCCTCCTCTGTCACACCATGCATCCCCTCCATCACTACTTCACTCCTGCCTGTACATTCAGCATGTTTTGTCTAATATAGCCACTATCCCTCATCTGCACATGCCCAAACCATCTCAGCCTTGCCTCTCCGACTTGGTCTCCAATCTGCTCAACCTGAGCTGTCCCTATAATGTTGTGATTTTAAAAACACAAGTATTCATCATATGGAATGATGAATACTTGTGTTTTCACAAGTGGTTGAATGTGGTTTCAGAAGCAAATATGAAAACTGTGTGTTATCGTGTTGTATATATGTTCTATATACCGTATACAAGGCTCATATATAACAGAATGAGCTGCAGATCACCTTCCCAGCTTTTAGACAACATGGAGTGCATAAAATGTGAGACATCAAATAAAGACGTGTTCACATCTTTAAAAGTGTCGCCTAAAATAATCAGCATTTAACCTTTAATACTGATTAATGCTCATTTTTATCGGCAGGTACCCTCCAAATCCCTAACCTTTAGGAATATTGTGCATTAGAAGAGAAAATTAATTATAATTTCTGCTGCAAAACCTGTAAAAGCCCCCTCATATCGTAGTCTTTGCAGTTTTTTCCGCCTGTTCTGAAAATGGCCCATAAAACATGTTTTTCTTGAACAGATTGTGAATAACGAACCGTCCCCACGTCCCTGTCGCCCAGTGGCTAATTTTCAATGGAAATGACGAAGGCTGGTGATTAACATGGGAGCCATATTGCATCCTTAATGATTCCTGAGTATGTGTCTCCTCGAATTGACTAATGCAAGAACAGATGGCCCCATGGGTAAAATCCAGACACACTCACTGTGCCTGTGACAACTTTGAAAAGTGTGCCTGTGAGTCATTTTGTGTCTGAACATTTGCGTGTGTATAAATGTGCTCACAAATGTGCTTTCCCAACATTTGCATCCTGTGGGCCATTGCTCTAAATAAGAATGTAGATTTAGTGAGACAGTGTGGTTACATAAGAATAAGACCACGCTGCGTTTTTGCATGTTTGAAGTGGGTTTGGGTTGTTTTTTGTTTTTTTTGTCTTTTGTATGCCTACGTCTATTGCCACAGGTGTGGAGGCATCGTGGACATTTTAGGTGAAAAGGTTAAGGGACCACATGACTTCCTCTGTTTGTGTACAGTCTGTCAGCTGTGGGCGCGGGGATTGGCAGAAAGAGTTACAGGTGCTGTGCAAAATGCTCATTTGAGCCTCCAGTTCCTCCAACACCACCAGGGTGTGAAACATGTTGACTCAGGAGTTGCAGCACAAGATGCTGACAGAAGCTCAACTGTTCTCAAGAAAGCAGCCATTGGCTTCTGTAGCAGCTATCGAGTCGTTGACATAACTCCATTCTTTGCTGTGGCCAATGACATAACATAACTTCACAAGATTCACAGTTCAAAAAACAGTCATTAATTTTCTTATATTCAGACTTTGTGCAGCCTCTTAGTTCATCCAATACCTGAACCAAACTATTTTAGCTCCAGCTTTCTTCTGATTGGGTGCCCTTTGGAAAGAGGAGGCTTCAAGTCAAGTCAAGTGGCTTTATTGTCATTTCAACAGTGTGCAGTGGTACAGTACACAGTGATGTGAGACAACATTCCTCCAAGACCATGGTGCTACATATAACAGACAATCAACACAGGACTACATAAAGTGCAATGAAAAAACAAAGTGCAACACCAGACAGAACAGAACGATACACACACAAGACAGTGCAACGATGACAGTGGGTTGTGCAAAAGACTGAGCATTGTGCAAAAAGTAACTTGACCAGATCAGGCCAGTATGTGTCTCAAAATGTCAACTTAATAATGAAAATTACAGAAGTTATTTTGTCAGAAGTTTGAGTTTAAAAAAATTTTGAGGTACCTTACTCAAAATGTTGACTTATGACATTTATTTCCCCCAGTAAAGGAAATAAGCTTCTATAAAGTCCCAGGGAATGATTTTACCCCACAGAAACTGTTCAAAACTGATTCTTATTGGTAAAGTATTAGTACTACCTGAAGGATTTCATCAGTCAGTCCTCTTTTGTCAACTCCAAATAGCTGTTAACAAAGAGAGTTCTTGCTTTAGGGTGTACAGCAGAAACTGCAACTTTTTTGTAAATGCAACATTCAAACTTGGACACTCAGGCCAGGTTTAACAAGCAAGGCACAGAGGCTGGGAGCAAGCGGCAGTAGCTGAGCAAGCTTAAGTGGCACTGATTAAAAACAAAGAAATAAAAACAATATTTTCTGTTATGATTTTTTTTTTTAAATAGTGAATTCTTTCTAAAGCATAAATGGAAAGGCTCACATCTCTGCACCCATCAGAACAACCTCACGGAAATGTTCAGCATGTCAGATTTTGGTGCTAGGCTTCCACTCAGACCTCCATCTCTAACACAGAGAGAGACGGAGACAGTCTGAAGGCAACCTTAGTTATTTTAAATAGTTCCTGGGAGTAAAAAGGTTCTGGGAACTTTGGGTCAAAGTGTGGCGGCTGTATCACAAAGTGCTTCGGAGGAATATGCTGACTGAGCTGGTGTTAGTTATTCTGTAAATTCCTTCATTTGTCTGTCAAAGATATGTGATATGACTTTGTAGCTTAAATGGGAGGCTGGTGTTCACTTGGTATACAATGCAAATTCAATACTTTGAAACCCGAATGTGATCTAAATGGTTATGTGAATGATCAGATCTCTATTTAGTTGGTTTTTTTTAAAGAGTCTACCTTGGACGTTTCACTTTTCATCGCTCTCTTATCTCTCCTCAGTCCAGTTCTTTAGTCCCTTGTTCCACTCATCTTTCCCTGGATTGCTGCCATCCAGGCCCAATTTCTAATGTAAATTTTCTCCCTTTTCATGTTTCACTTCACAGGTATTAAGATGGTCTGAGACTTTGAACCAGCATTAAAGTGCTCTTATTTTGGGTGATGACAAAGGAAGTGTGCCCTAAGGGGAAAGGGGGACATAAAGAGAACTGCCTGAGGTGTAGAGTTGCCTGGCAACACCTTTCCACCTTTGTGTGAGTTGGCCTTCAACACATTGCAGTAGAAAGTTAAGAAATACTCCAGCATAAAAGTTAGTGTGCGCACATGAGAAAAGCCTGAAGAATTATATTGGTTGTTAAACAGGGTTCGCTAACTCTTACAGCTGGTTCTGGGCTTGCGGCACAAGACTGGCAATCGTCTTCATGTCTCCGTTATCTTGTCAGTTTATAATCTTGTCTTGCTTCATGTCATTCAGTTGTGCTCTTTGGATGACAGATAAGTTAAAGGTGGATGTTATTCCAATTTGTAGTACTACTTCCCCCCCCCAGGGTGTCTTGTAGCTCATAGCTACCCTAAGGCCTCATGTTGTTAGCCAACGGCAAATAACCTCTTTTGTGACAGATCCAGCAGATGGTATTTGTACTAGGTGTATTTGGCTTGTTCCTGGTGTCATATAGTTTAACAATAATGTGACTTTCACTATGACAGATATATCTAAAGCATTTTCTTAAGTATTCTCCGACTTCTTGTCCTTCTGTCCTAAGGAGAGGTTTTCTTCATTTTAAGAGACATGGTAAATCTCCTAAAGGATCTTCTCTAACGGCCTGCTATTCCTATATGTTGGTGCGAGATGCCTTTATGCTACACTGAATCAGCGTGTGACAACATACACTCTATAGCCAGCCATAAAGTGCTTTCCTAGGGGCTCAAAGCCTTGTATTTCCCACCATGACCGTCCTAGATAGTAGAGGCTTATCCTATTTCTCCTTTCAGGGTTGCTCCGGTGTAGGGAATGTCCAGGCATCATGCATCCAAATTCTGTCTCTAATGGATGAGACATTTCATTTCAATCACACTGGACTAAAAATAGGACGGCAGCTTCGTTGTAACTAGAAAAGATCAGCCGTTGCCTGGCGATGGCACTGAATTTGATCACTTTTGGTGACAGATTGCAAATAGTTGCAGTGATCAGCTGGTTGCCCTGAGATTAAGCGTGAAACACCCCCATGCTCTGGGCGACCACTTTCGATTTTATCGCAGGTCGCCTGGTGGGACGCAAGCTGTCTCCAAAACCGTTGCGGGCTGACTCAAACTGACTGCAGGCACTCTCAGACAGGCCATCTAATTTGTAAATGAAACAGATGTTGCAATCAATCTGAATCGGTCTGTGTTTATTATTTCTGTTTTATCGCCATCTTGGCACAACAAATAGGACAAGTGCAGTTTTTCCCTACGGTGACTTTAGCATTAGCCAGGGGAAAAATTATGACCTTATATAGTTGTAAATTTATGATTGTGTCCTTAGTCCTGGACGCCCGGGTCATGAGAAGGTCCATAGGATGTTAATGAGGATTTGGGGGTCATCAGGTCATCCTTGTTGCAGCTGATTGGGAATTATCGATCGTTTGATTTGCAGTCACACTTGTCAGAAACACTGATTGTGCCATCTGCCATTACCTGCTCGTGGGGAACAAGTAAGCAACCATTCAAATCAGAGTGTGCCTAATGACAGAGAGTAACTTTTTAATGATTTTTTGTAGTTTGCTAGGAGAGTAGAAATCAGGGCTTTCAGCCTAAGACAGTCAAGTGAAATTTTTTTTATATTTAATTAAAGTGATTTTATATGTTTCACATGTGTAAAAGCAGTTCAGCCAGTGTAAAATATCCTAGAATATTACTGATACTGTGGCAGTCTACATCTGCCCAAACTGCCTACTTCCTCTTCTTGTCCAGTTTGAGAAAAATAGCAGATTGTATATGAAATGATACAAACTGCTGTTTTAGTATGTTAAATATTATTTTAATTTATTTTTATCATGCTTATTTTTCCATTGTATTGGGTGGAAAAAAAAACATAGCATGTGGTCTTGACGTGGTGTCCACTTCCTGTGTCCAAGCTTGCCCGCCCGTTTAACATTAACAACAAAACCCCCAAAATTAATAAACTGCTGGAAAATATTAGGGAAAAGATGTTAAAAAGGACATGTAAACAGGATTGCTTTGACAAACACCTGAGTGTGATTTTTATCCGTGAGTGAATGTTTACTCATTATGTCCTAACATATTAGGATGGATGTCAGTATCATTTTTCATATTCTGTTATTAGTTGTCAAAATGATGTGCCTGTGAGCCACTAATGTGCCAAGTTATTTTTTATCTGCCTAAATAGTGAATATGCAGAGAACAGTTTTAATCCACATGACATTTCAATCAAGTTGAGGTGTGAGTTTGGCTGGGTTGTTGCATCAACCTATTTTCTGTTATAGATTTGCTGCTGTGCTTTTCTGATCTTCTGATCTTTTTGCCCCATCTTTAGCTCTTACACAGATGATCTCATATTCAACTCTAGAATGCTTTGGTATACAGAGGAGTTCATTTTGGACTAAATGACTCCAAGATGCCCCAGTCATGTGGCTGCAAAATAAGCCCAAATCAGGCCACACATCACACCTCCACCACTAATTGATAGTTGTTATGAGGTGGTTGCTTGGGTTGGTTTCCATCAAACATGATGTGATCCATTATGGCACTTTGAACTCATCTCTCCAAACGTCTTGATGCATTCTCAATCATCCAGGAAAGTAAATCTCCAAAAGTTGATTCTGTTCATCTGGACGTAGCGTTTTGTGGGAGAAACGTTCCGTCACTCATCCAAGTGACTTCTTCAGTCTCAGCTGACTGCAGGTTTCCCCAATCTTATAAACAGTACATTTGCATAACGACTGAAACCAGCCCACCCAGCCCAGCCCATTGTTCCCTCAGTGGGCTGGTTTCAGTCGTTATGCAAATGTACTGTTTATAAGATTGGGGAAACCTGCAGTCAGCTGAGACTGAAGAAGTCACTTGGA
>VUQG01021062.1:0-10981 GCA_015106755.1 Etia nguti | reverse complement strand
ATCCACTCTTGGTACTGTGTGCCAATCCCCCCACATGCACCAATTCATCATCACAACCATGTTCTGCCCCTGCAAGTCAGTTTATATATATATATATATATATATATATATGTATGTGTGTGTGTGTGTGTGTGTGTGTGTGTGTGTGTGTGTGTGTATATATATATGTATATATATATATATATGTATATATATATATATATATGTATATATATATGTGTATATACGTATATAAACACTGTATACATTTATATTTTTATGCTATATTAATGTATGGCGGTAGATGAAACAGATCAATTAAACTACAGGCACGTCTTAAAAACAAAAAGGCCTGGATAAGCTGTATTCCAGAGAATTCAGCGAAAATTTAAATTATCTTGTAATTTTGTGCTTTATAAGTGAGACGGAATTGACCTCAATATCTGATAGGACTCTGGACAAACAACCGTTACACTAACCTTTGACTGAGAGAACCACTATTTTCTGTAACAGGATTTCTCTGCCTGTCTCATAGACAGTGCAGGTGTAGACACCTTGGTCATCAAGGTCAGGGTCTTTAAGGATTAGACTGAGATCTCCAGTCCTGAGCAACTCTTGTTTCATTTCTGTGCGACCCTGATTGTCTGGCTGGCTTTGACCATTCTGAAACACATGAACCACTGTGTGTTTGGAGTCTGAACATCTCCACTCCACTGTGATATCCATAGGCAGGTCATCTGTGGTTTTAAAGGGCAGCAGGACACACTTTGTTCCCTCTGTTATTTCCACAACCTCTGACTGGGGAACTAAAAGGAAAACAGTAGAACACAAGATGTACTCTAAACATTTCAGTCTGTATTAGTCTCACAAGAGTCTACACTGTTTTTTTTTTTTTTAAAATAATAATCTGAGAGGCCAGATGGTATAGATATTAGTAGTTTGGGTGCTGCTAGAACACTTCGTAAATGTAGTAAAGTCCAGCCACTTCAATGTCTTCTTCAATGAGCAGTTCTGCTCAGCCTGCACTCTATGTTGGGGGGTAAGAAATTTCTGATATACAATAGGATATACAGTCAGGTAGGGGAAGGAATACATGGAGCAGCTCCTGAAACCTAAACATTATGCCTTCTCTAAAGCAAGCAGGGTCTCGGGACAAGGGGAATGAATCTCCCATTACAGTGTCTGCAAAAAACCACCTGGCACACTTGAGACCTGATATGTTTTCTTTGGGTTTGGAAATTAAAAACCGTTCTTAGGTGTCTGGCTCTGCAAACAAAGCCAGGCAATGATTCTCCACATGAAGGTCAAGTCAGTTTAACACCCTCCCATCCATCCATCTTCTTACGTTTATCAGGGTCTGGGTCCCAGGACCAGCAGCCTAAGCAAGATCACCCAAAATTCACTCTCCCCCACCACCTCCTCCAGTTTATCCAGGGGAAAACTGAGGTGTTTCCAGGCCAGCTGAGAGATATAATCTTGCTAGCATGTCCTGGCTCTGCCATGGGGCCTCCTTCCAGTGGGATATGCCCTTTTGCTTTGTCCCTGGTCAGATTTCCCAAGGCAAATTGCAAGACAAAGACTGATTCAATTAACATCTAAGAGATTGCAAAGCAAGGGACCAGTATACCATGCATGGGACAGGGTTACCGTGGCCCCACCCTGGAGCCAGACACAGGGAGGGAGGTAAAGAAATATATCTAAACATATATTAGATATAGTTGGGCTCACCTCAATGCAAAGCTCGGGCTCTGGGACCACTCTCTTCGATAGGGGCTGGACTCTGTTCTAGGCTGGAGTTGCCCTGAAGTTGCCCTGGCTATGAAGGGTGGGTATTCTTTTATCCCCTTAGCTTGCTGCCTTTACATTGGTTTTTGGCAGTGGACAAGAGGGTTGTCTGTTCACTGCACTTATTCATCCAACGACAGTTCAGAGTACCCAGCCTTCTTGGAGTCACTGGGTGGGTTGCTCAAGGTTGCTTGCTGGATCCACTGACTCCTTCATCCTGCTGGGAGACTTCAATGCTTAATGGGCAATGACAGTGAGACCTGGAGGGGTGTTATTGGCAGGAATGGCCTATATGACCTGAGTGGTGGTCTGCTATTGGACTTCTGTGCAAATAGCATTTTGCCCATAACGACCACCATGTTCGAACATAAGGATGTCCTCCAAAGCACGTGGCACCAGTACACCCTAGGTCGCAGGTTGACACACAGGACACACAGGTGAAGAGCCGACCTGAGCTGTCAACTGATCATCAGCTGTTGGTAAGTTGGATCATGTGGCGGGGAAGGATCCCAGACAGACCTGGCACACCTTATTGTGGGGGTGTGCTGGGAATGCCTGGCAGAGAACCTGATCTATTAGATCTTTAACTCCCACCTCAGGCAGAATGTTGATAGGATTCTGAGGGCTGCTGGGGACACTGAGCTCAAATGGACCATGTTCCACATCTCCATTGCTGAGGCTGCTGCAAGGTGGTTGGTGTCTGTTGTGGTGATAATCCCTGAATCAGATGGTGAACACTGTAGCTGAAGGTAGCCTTCAATTTCATGAAAGCAATTCTGGCAAACTGTCAGGTAACTCAGGAGGTGAAAGTGCTCAGTTTGGCACAAAGTTTATTGTTTGCTCTCTATTAAGTTTGAGTTTTTTGGGTAAAATCACAGAAATACCAATCCAAGTTATCAAAGCTGGACTTCCAGTGAGTGATTCAAAATATTATAACCCGGGAAGCTACCTACGTACAGGTGGCGATGACCTTGTAGGGCAATGGACTGTACCTGGTTTGACTGCCTAAATATGTTTCAGTTATGTTTTTTTCTTTTTGGAGTTTATGAGCTTTATGAATGCACCTTGTAAATATGAACACAGTTATACACGATAACAACCCACACAGATGCACACACTTACCTTTTCTGCTCTTTATCTTTCTATATCGTCTATCCAAAAATTCAGCAATGGCATAGACCAAGACAGCCAAGAGAACCAGGAGAGACATAAGAGCAATAAGTATGCCAATCAAGAGTCTGGTCGATTCTGTAGTCAAGACAAACAAAAAATGAAGATTGTTTTACACATTTTTAAGAATTTAACCGAAGTTGATGTGGAAAATGCACCACATCAACCAGTCACAAATTATATGGCAACATTAGGCATTTGGTTGCTTAGGAACGGGGAAAGTTGTGGGAATGATGGCAGCAAAAAAGAGAACAGCAATATCGATAATGCTGTGATTGCAGCCATTCCCCAACTCTCTGTGAATGGTTCTCATGGCCATTGATCAGTGGTCTGTGATCAGTGGTTGTTGGTCAATGGTCAGTAGAATTTGCTTATTAATGATCAAGGAACTGACTTCACAGCCCATTGTTCATTCAGTGGGCTGGTTTCAGTTATTGTGCAAATATACTGTTTATAAGGTTGGTGAAACCTGCAGTCAGCATAGACTGAAGAAGTTTCTCCCGCTGAAAACACTACGTCCAGATGAACAGAATCAACCTTTAGGGATTTACTTACCTGGATGATTGAGCATGCATCAAGACTTTGATAAGCGAGTTTTGAGATTTAAGAGATGTTTGTTTCTCTGTTGTTGCTCCCCGACACACACACACACACAAAATGCAATGTTTCCAAGTCAAAATATTACGTAACTATTTTATCTCACTCAGTGCTGATGCCTGACCAGCTCCCATGTATGGTGTCAGCTCCTCGCTGTCCGTTCCCCTCTTTCTGCTTCACACCATGGTGCCTGCATATTACATTAAACTCAAAAAACCTGTTTTATTTGCTATCTATCTTCCGCCTGGCCTTACTCACAATTTCTACCTGATTTCCCAGACTGTTTATCTGATTTAGTACTTAGCTCAGATAAAATAATTATTGTAGGTGATTTTAACAGCTATGTAGATGCCAACAATACAGCCTCAAAACAGCATTTAATCTGTTATTAGAGTAAATTACCATTTGTCAAAATGTAAAAGAACCCACCCACCACTTTAAATAAACAAATAAATAAAATTTTATTTGTATAGCACCTTTCTAGACAGAATCCCAAAGTGCTGCACATAAAATAACAACAAGACAATATAAAATAGGCAAAAAATTACCAAAAGCAATTTTAAAAAGGTGAGTTTTGATTTGTTTTTTTAAAAACAGCTATGGAGTCCACCCTTCTTAAGCTTCGAGGAAGAGAGTTCTGTAGTTTAGGGGCCGCAGTGGCAAAAGCTCTATCACCCTTAGTTCTCACTCTTAGTGTGATGTATAGCAAGTAAGCCCTGATCAGATGACCTCAGGGACCTGCCATGGACATAGGTCTGTAAAAGATCAGAGATGTAAGCTGGTGCCAGTCCGTGCAAAGCTCTTAAAGTCAAAACCAGGATCTTAAAATGGACTCTAAATTCAAAAGGAAGCCAGTGTAACTGAGATAGCAACTGTGTCACATGTGAATACATTTGGTCAAAAGCCTAGCTGCAGCATTTTGCACAACCTGCAGACGATCCAGGGAACCTTTGCTTAGACACATAAACAGTGAGTTACAATAGTCCAAGCATGAGGAAATAAATGCATGCACAGCAATCTCCAGTTCAGAACGAGATAAAATAGGGCTTAACTTAGCCACATTTCTTAAATGATCAAAACAAGACCTGTGCCTGTCCGGCCGGCTCAATGAGTCCGCCTCACTTCGTGACAGAATAGTCCAGCCAAATCATGGACTCAGCATGCTAGCCACCCTCACCCCCAACCCCAGTCACTCTGGAGGCAGTACTACAATGCCATGAGCAGATGCTTGCACGGCTCGACGGACAGGTGGCCAACTTAACACAGTCTTTGGCACAGCAAGCCCCACTAGCGGAGAGCCCGGACCCCAGCTCCCCTGCTCAGGCAGCGTCACCTACCACAGTAAGTGCACCACCTTCCACTCCCCCCCATAGATCACTGGATAAATATGTGCTGGATTTCTAATGCAATGTTCTATGCAGTTTTGGCAGTTGCCGGATGTTTTTTCTAGTGATGGAATAAAAATTACCTATTTTGTTCAGTTACTGCGAGACCGTGCCCTGACATGGGCGCAGGCTGTGCTACGCTCCCATCCGGAGATCTCTTATTTTGATTTTTTGTCTAAGTTCCGGGCTGTGTTTGATAAGGGGTCTAGTACCGAAGTCGTCGGGCATCGCCTACTTAATCTGAAGCAAGGTAAGTGCAGTATGGCTGATTTTTCCATTGATTTTTGGACTCTGGCAGAAGAAACGAAACGGGGACAGGAGGCATTAAAAAGCATGTTACTAAATAACATTAATGAGGATTTGAAAGATGAATTAGTGATGCGTGAAATTCCTTCATCCCTAGATGCACTCATGAATCTATGCATCTGGGTATACGATCGGTGGCGGGCATGCCGGAGCTTGCGAAGCCGCTCTCTTCGTGAACCGCTGAGGGCGAGGGATACCTCACCCGAGCCACGGAGGGCACGTGAGTACAGTGAGGGCAAGGAAGGGGAGCAGCCAGTGCAGCTCAGGCGCTCGCGGCTTTCGCCCGCGGAGCGCCAAAGCCGTTTCGTTGCAGGTGAATGCTTATATTGTGGGGTGGCTGTGGCTCAGGTGGTAGAGCAGATCAGCTACTGATTGGAAGGTTGGTGGTTCGATTCCTGGCTCCCCCAGTCTGCATGCCAAATATCCTTGGGCAAGATATTAACCCCAAATTGCCCTCTAATGCGTTCATCGGAGTGTGAATGTTTATTAGTTGCACTTGAGTTTAGAAGTGCTTGTATAAGTGGGTGTGAATGGGTGAGTGAGGCACGTTGTATACAGCGCTTTGAGTACTCTGGGAGAGTAGAAAAGCGCTATATAAGAATCAGTCCATTTACCATTTATATTGTGGAAGTCAAGGTCACTTTGTTTCCACCTGCCCGGCACGGTCAAAAGGGCGCGCCCATCAGTAATGGAGAGGGTACTGGTGGGCGACCTGGCAGAAAAAGACTCTCTCCCCTGACTAATTCTGCCCGCTAAGCTCACGGTGCAAACTAACACTCATTCCCTGACTGCGCTTATTGATTCGGGCGCTGAGCAGAGTTTCATGGATGCCTCTCTCGTAGCTAAACTAAATATTATAACCGAAGCTTTGCCTAACCCACTCCGTGTCTCTGCTCTGTCCAGCTAACGTCTACCAGACATTTCTAACGTAACCGAGCCCGTGTCTCTCATTCTCTCCGGAAATCACACAGAAAACATTAGCTTCTTCATGTTCAAGGCACCCCTCACCCCGCTCGTGTTAGGTTACCCTTGGCTAATACAACACAATCTGCACATTGATTGATTGGAAAAAGGGCAGGGTAACAGGGTGGAGCGTGGAGTGTCACATGGACTGCCTGCGGGCAGTGACTACCCTGGTTTCCCCAAGGGTGTGTAATGACTCCCCTGAGACCCCAGATTTATCAATAATTCCTCGTATGTATCACGATCTGGCGGAAGTGTTTAGGAAGGATCGGGCGCTTTCTCTCCCTCCTCATGGACCTTACGACTGCGCCATAGGTCTCCTTCCTGGGGTGCCGCTTCCCTCAGGTCATCTGTATAGCCTCTCTCGACCTGACAGGGAGGCTATGGAGAAGTACATTACAGACTCTTTAGCCACAGGCATCATTCGTCCATCATCTTCTCCAGTGGGGGTGGAATTTTTTTTGCGGCGAAGAAAGATAAGACTCTTCGGCCATGTATTGACTACCGCGGGCTAAATAGAATCACTGTCAGAAACAAGTATCCTCTACCACTCCTCTCTTCGGCCTTTGAACTTCTCCAGGGTGCAACAATCTTTAGTAAACTCGATCTGCGTAATGCGTATCATTTAGTGAGGATCAGGAAAGGAGATGAGTGGAAAAAAGCATTTAACACCCATCTAGGCCATTCTGAGTATCTTGTGATGCCCTTTGGACTAACTAACTAAAGCGTTAGTTAATGTGTTCAGAGACTTTATTAACCGGTGTGCTTTTGTTTACCCTGATGACATTCTCATTTTTTTTCCAAGACTGTGGCGGAACACGAGACGCATGTGAGGCAGATTCTGCAACGCCTGCTGGAAAACAGGCTTTTTGTGAAGGGGGAAAAGTGCGAGTTCCACATAACTTAAAACCCGACCCAGTGAAGGTTCGAGCGGTTCTGGATTGGGCCGTGCTCACCGATCGAAAGCGACTACAGCGGTTCCTCGGATTTGCTACCTTTTATCGATGGTTTATCAGGAATTTCAGTCTGATTGCACTGCCTCTCACAAAATTCACCTCGCTCTCAGTGGGACCAACCAGCGCAGGAGGCTTTTATTCGGCTAAAAGAGCGGTTCCTATCTGCTCCCATCCTTCGTTAACTGAACCTCGACCAACAGTTCGTAGTGGAGGTGGACACGTCAGAGTCTGGAGTTGGGGTGGTGTTTTCGCAGTGATTTGAGGGTAAGCTCCATCCATGTGTCTTTTTTTCTCATCGTCTCTCCCCTGCAGAACGCAATTATGACATCGGGGATCGAGAACTGCTGGCTATGAAATTTGCCTTAGAGGAATGGAGGCACTGGCTGGAGGGTGCTGAGCATCTGTTTATTGTCTGGACAGACCATAAAAACTTGCAATACATCCGGTCGGCGAAACGTCTCAACTCCCGGCAAGCCAGGTGGGCTCTGTTTTTTACCCGTTTGAACTTTTCTATTACTTACAGGTCTGGGTCACGAAACGGAAAACCAGATGCTCTCTCCTGTCAGTTTATGACCACCGAGGATGATGCAGACCCTGGACCCATTCTTCCCGCTTCCTGTGTGGTCGGAGCGGTTAAGTGGGAGATCGAAGCACTGGTCCGAGAAGCCCAACTCACCGAGCCTGACCCCGGTATGGGGCCCCCGGGTCGGCTATTCATCCCTACATCAGTCCAGTCACAAGTCCTCCAGTGGGGCCACACCACCCAATTCACGTGCCACCCCGGAGTTCATTGCACTCTTTTCTGCAGTGTTATTTCTGGTGGCCCACTTTAGAAAGATACCCGGGCATCACCTCCGCAGGTGCCACCGAGCCTGGCGCGCGACTCGGGCAGCTCTGCTATGAACAAAGGAGCAGAATAAAGCCCTCGTAGATCGCCAGTGGACCCCCACCCCAGAGTATGGAGCCGGTCAGAAGGTATGGCTGTCCACTTGTTTTGTGCCGGTTCAAGTGGAGTCCAGAAAGCTCATACCTAACTTCATTGGACCTTTTGAAATTGACTCTGTAATCAACCCAGTGTCTGTTCGGTTGAAACTACCCCCGCAATATGCGCATTCACGATATGTTTCATGTTTCACAGATAAAACCGGTGCTTTCCAGCCCGTTGTGCCCTCCTTGCAGGCCCCCTCCACTAGCCCGGGTCGTGGATGGTCAGGTGGTGTATGCTGTCACCCGCATTATGGACTCCCGGCGCAGGGGAAGGGGGTTTCAGTACCTGGTGGATTGGGAGGGCTACGGGCCAGAGCAATGTTCCTGGGTGCCTCGGTTGAATATCCTGGACAAGAGTTTGATCCGGGAATTTCACTGCCAACATCCAGGTAAGCCTGGTGGGTCGCCAGGAGGCTCCCGTTGAGGGGGGTACTGTTATGGTCCCTGTGCCTGTCCGGCCGGCTCAATGAGGCTACAAGTGTTTTTGTTATTTTTTTTCTCTCTTTCCCTCTCTCTCTCTCCTCTGCATCACTCTCTGTGCACCGTCGGGGCGGAGCTCCTCTCTGGCTCCCGCCTCCGGTCCTTGCACCTGCAAGTGATCACTCACCTGAGATCCATTGTCCTGTTAACCGGCCACTACTTAAGGCAGTGCCTGGGAGCATCTTGTCGCTGGACTATTGTATACTCTTGTTAGTGTAAAACCCGGCTTAGCATAAATCTTAGTCTTCCTAGAGTTACTTCTTGTTTGTGAATAACCCGTCTTGTGAACAGATTCCCTGGACCCGTCACGTGCCCCGGTTCCTGGACCTGTACTGAGTGAGTGATCGTAAGCGTGGCGTATGTGAGGAGGAGTGCTTTGTGAAAAACAAACGGTTTGCCTGGGGAGAGTGTGGAGCTGTGTGCGCGAACAAGGAGCCCGTTTCCCCCCCATCCACCTTTATATAGTGCACCCAGTGTTTGTAAATAAAGAACTGATTATTTCCTGATTCACCGCCTGCGTCTGAGTCCGCCTGAGCTCGTGACACTCTGGATCTTGTTTTGACATATGGCATAGAAACTGAACATTTAACAGTGTTTCCTGAAAACCTTCTCTTACGTAACACGTAGCTTAAAGCAGATAACTCGTAAGCTGGAGAGGACATGCTGTGTCATAAATTTAGAATATCATCATTTAGCCTGCAGAAATAGTTTGTGGCTTTATAAGAAAGCCCTCCGTAAAGCTAGAACTTCTTACTATTCATCACTGATTGAAAAAAATAAGAACATTTATTTTAACCAAATTAGAGAAAGAATTACTCATAATCATGTCACAGATGTAACAATATCTACAGCTACTTTCAGTACCATTGATATTCATTTAGTCTTTTTTATCCAATTGATCTTTCTGAGTTATCTTCAGTGATTACTTCCTCCAAGTGTCTTTTGCACTGTTACCGCTAAAATGTTGGTTCACTATAGTTTTTTGTGCTGTTCCTAATGAGGAATGAGGCATTTCTGTATCTGTGTTGGTTTACTCATTAATCTGAATTTCCCGGAGGAACCCATCCTAGGGATTAATAAAGTTTCATCTAATCACAGAGCTAATTTACTAAACAAAGCTTTGAAGAAACCTTACCATAACTCTCTGTGGTTGTGAATCCACAATGTCAGAAAGAAGAGTTGGGAAGGAGACCGCTTGGTCTTATGCTTTCTGACTGACTGACCTCCAATTCCGTTCCCCCTGCCCCCAATCCTCTACACTCCCTACTCCTCCTTTCAAAACATTTCTTGCAAGAAGTGTTGCAAATGTCGAAGCACAGAATGTGTGAATTTGTGAAGTGAGAGGTCGGAGTTGAGCACTTGTATTTGTTTCACCCTCAGAGAGACATAACTCCATTCTCCTTTTGGCAATTTTATTTCCTCAGTTCAGGTTTGGAGCTCACATGAAGCATAGCATACCATCAATAACCAAACTCTCTCTTCTTCCCTGTTCATTTTTTGTACTTATTGATGACATCATGAGTCAGTCTGAACTATAACCTCTCGGAAATAGTAAAACTAAAATAATTCACTGAAAATGTGTCCAAAAGTAAAACACAACTACGGCAGTAAACTCCTAAAGATTTTCCAGAGATTCATGAAATGTCAGTTTTCTAAACACTCCTAGATCGGAACATATTCACTGATTTGAGAGGTTGCAGTAACAGAGCTTCAGTTGTAAGTAGTAAAAAAATAAATATCAGTAATGCTCTCAGCATATTTGTGTAAATATCAATCTACGTATCTGTGAATATATTTTTTTGCAACTGTACATTTAAAATACAAGTGGGTGCAAACAACATCCAAATACTGATATTTTTATAGTACTTAATAGTATATATGAATAGTATGAATCAAACTGGGGTGAACTAATATCTGACCCTTGTCTACAGCACTGACCTCTGACATAGAGTTGCACTTGTTTCTTCATCAGAACATATCCCTCCCTGCTGTAGATGGTGCAGGTGTAGGTGTCTGTATCTCTCTCTGTGGGGTATTTCAGAGTCAGACTGAGGTCTCCACTTTTCAGCAGGTCTTCATTCGTCTTTGTTCGGCCTCTGTAATCTGGATCTTGTTCTTTAGGCTGGTCAGAGCCGTTCTTATACACATGGACCTTATCATCATCATTATCTGTCCACTCCACTGTTACAGCTTCAGTCAGGGAAACTGTGGTTTTGCAAGGAAGCTGAACTGACGCTTTCCCGTCCTCCACCTCAACCTGATAAGCTAAGAATGAAAAATGCACATCAGTGATCGACTGTATTGTATTGGTTTTCTGCAATGAAGGAAAGTCCATATTGTGTGCTGACTGCCCACATTAAGCAGAGAGGGGCC
>VUQG01021060.1:0-10129 GCA_015106755.1 Etia nguti | reverse complement strand
AATTCCCTCACTTTCTTTTCCCCCCCTTTCTAACTGATCCTGTGAAGGTATCCCTAGCGACAAAGAAGACGTCTGCATGAGAAAGTCTAGGTGCACTGTTGGTTTTCTGCAACTGTGTGCGGCGCCTGCGGATGTACGCCTCTGAAGGTCTGAAAGTAAAGCATCTAAAATGATGCAAGAGAATCCACACTTTCCATGCTCCTGTTCTCAGAGCACTCTTTAAACTCCCCCCACGAACTAATGAATAATTTACCATCTTCACACTGGGACCAGACAGAGCTGCGCTGTGAGGAGGAAGACTGTACAATGCTCGCTGTATTCATCTCAGATCTAAGAGATACACTTTTCACCTTTACAGCTCGGAAAGTCGAAGTGAAGAAACCCAGCACTCTTGCTCGTGGTGCGTGTGCTCCTATTCATCTGTGAGCAGCTGTACTTCACAGGAGCAGCTGTGTAACTTTACTGTACCAGATACATAACAAAACCCAGCCAATTTCCACGAGAGCTGCCAGGTCAGAGTTTTCCATTCAGAACTCGCACCAGGTGCTGTGAATAAAATTCTGGCTCTTGAGCGAGCGCTGACCTGGATGAAAATACAATTAGAAACACAGGTTTCTCTTTATTTTAGCCGTCAGATCACAGGGAGCGCAGAAAAGAATATTCAGAACTGTCATAAAAACGGCTTAATGTGGATCAGGGGATGCTTTTCATGTAGGGAAAGTTCGTCAAAATAAATGTTTAGTTTGAAAAGCTGCTAAAAAGACAAATGTTTCATTTGTGAATGTGACCCAAGTCTGCCCAGCACACCACAGTCCATGTACTTCAGATTAGCGGGGACTGGGATGGTTTCTACATTACTGCTGGTTTCACTCAGAAAGACCATATGTTTCCACCTTAGGCGAGCGCTACACTGCTGCACTCAGCACTTTTTTTTTTTTTTACTGTGCAAAGCAAGGACTATCACAGAGAACACACCCCACAAACACGGGAATACAGTCTACAGCCTTTTCTAAGCGAGGAGAGCTGTATCACCAAATAAGAACCTTCAGAAGGATTTCCTCATCAGTTTCTTAGATCTAAAATAGCAGGACCGATGATACAAAACTTAAAACCAACTACCGAAAGAGGGTTCACCTTCTCTGTTTAAAAAAAAAGAAGAAGAAGAAGAAGAAGAAGAAGAAGAGGTGCTACTTCTGCTGTGTCACTCAAAACTTCTTTTGTTTTACCGTTTCACCTTCAAGATTTGTTAAATCTCCTGAAAAAAACAAAACAAAAACTACGACACAGAGACACGCAGTTCTGTCATTATTTCAAAGATGTCTTGGATGAAATCCCCAGAGCCTGCTGTCAGGGACGGCCTCCCCCTGGGGACGAGTGTTTACAGCGAATCCAGCCTGTCTGACTCGAGATAACAAGAGTGTGACAGAATGAGAAAGATACACATTAATCCTGTTATGATACCTGCTCCTTGCTCTGGGACACGGAGTTCTAAAAACGGCAGAGAAAGTTGCTCAAGGGCCGCACTGTTTGACCACACTGATGCCGACAGCTTCCCAGCTCAGGGGATGTTAGAGGTGGGCGAATCGAACCAGATATCGATAGTATCAATACTAACGCTGGAATTGGTATCGGATCAATCGGGCATGTCTATTTTATTTATAACCTACAGTAAAGTGCTGTAGAGGCAGGTACATTTACACTCCAGATCTTCAAAAAACCCAAATCAAAATACATGAAACTAAAGTAAAAATGAAAATCACAGTGATTTAGTGGTGAAAATGGGTTTAGAATTTGCAAATTAATGACGATTCATCTCATAAATCTCCCCTACATGACCTGCTTTTATAGGGTAAAAGCATCAGTATGGGCAACATTGAAGCTGTATTTACTTAGTATTGGACCAATATAAAAATTTGCAGTATTCTACAGCACCGCAGGATGTTGCATTGCAGCATGTGACTAAAAGGGGGGCGGGTACACCAGGGAAGGAGGGAAGAAGGTGGTGTCACCTCCACCCACTGCAAAGAGGGGGTGACAGAAAAACATTGGCAGTGCATGCGCTGTCATAACTCGCTTGCACACTGCTATATATACACACCTGTCAACAGACACTGAGGTGACATTGTAACGGGCCTGTGTCAGCACTGGATGAGTCACACAAATTAGTGCAATTGACAGTTGGTTTTTTAAAAAAAAACACTTTTTGGCCAACCTTGATAGATTGAGTGGTGCTTTCAAGAGCGAAGCAAGGCCAGAGAAAATGGCAGTGACCCAGCGACTCCTCTAATGCAAGCTGTAGGCATCAGTCATACCAATACAAAGCCATAATGGAAAAAGAAAGAAAGAGCAGATGGAGGGCTGGAAGACAGAGAGATTCCAGGCGGGCGAAATTAATACAGCACTTTGTGAAGTTTTCAGCACTATGGCTGTTTAGACGCATCGCACGCTATAATCAGGGAGATATCTAATCAGCCCCCAAATTCATTCATTCTGCAGCTTGACAACAACCCAAAACATGCATCCACAGTCATGAAGAACCATCTCTAGCAACAAGGAGGCCTGCAACAGATGGTCTGGCCCCCACAGAGCCCCGATCTCAGCGTCTTGGAGTCAGTGTGGGATTACATGAAGAGAGAGAAGCAGATGAGATGAGGCGCGTTTTCCCGAGATGCCTGGAAAAATCTATTTGCCAAGTACCTTGAAAAAAGTGTTTGCCCACAAGAACCCGGTATTGTTTTCAAGGCTGACCATGGTACTTTGTTTTTCTTCTTACATACGACACTCTGTAAGAAGAAAAGTATCACATAAAGACTATTCACATAAGACTTTTGAGCGGTGGTGTATGACACTGATATGACTGTTTGTGCTTCAGAACCATTCACTGTCATTCATCCCTTCCCTCCTTTGTGACCAACACAACATACCATTCATCCTTCCTTCATCTGTTTATCAATCTTTACATCTTACCTCAATCCACTTACTTCTTTTTCTTTTTCCTCACTCCAGCCACCCAACACCTCTTCCCCACCCTCCTTCCCTCCCTCCACCTGCCCGCCTGTGTTACCGCAGCTTCTAGATCACGGCGAACACGGCCGACTGCTCAACATCCATCATTCTGGGCAAATAAAACAGCCTGCCATGCCGGCCAATGACCACTATTACAGCCTAAGATGCCAACGCCAGAACCTCAATCTGGTCCAACTGGCCGAGGGAGGGGAGGTAAAGAAAGCGAGGCGAGGGAGACAGAGAGGTGGGCTGCAGGCCTGTAAGCCTTCATTAGACTGCAGCCTTGATCACGGATGCCTTTGAGGGAATTGGACGCCAGCGTACGCCCACACGCTCACAGCATGTGGGCACACAGGCTGCACATACACATATACATGCACAGACAGAAAGCTGCAGAAAGATAAAAAAAAAAAAAAAAAACAGATCCTCTCTCCCTATACAGCATATAATCTGCACCTATAGTCGATGAGACAGTTAAGTCAGAGCCATGCACTTCTGATCAATTAGCTACAGCAGCTGACAGGGTACTAATTTAAGACCCAGACTTAGTCCGGGTGAAATTGAGCCATAACTGGGTTATGGGTAGAACCTGATTAAAAATACATCACAGGCTGTCTCTGCTGCTCAGACAGTGAGAGTGAGAGTTTTGGGCCCAATAAGAAGTGCAGCCACTGACTGACCTACATCTGCTTCAGCTGAGCAGAGCCATAAAACACAACTGCATGGAGGTGGAGTCAAAAAAATATATACTGTTAAACTCTCGTCAGTCACCCACTTCATCCTCAGTTCACTCTTTCCTTCGATAGAAGTGTCTCTCATGTAAATGCGACTGGATAGCAACATGTGTAGTTTTCTAGAAACATTACAAAACATAAAACACACAATAATTAGCTCTGCTAGTCATTGCATGGATTCTGCTTAGTATCTCAGCCAGCTCGGGATTGAATGCTGCCAATGTGTGTCGCAGTGCAAGTGACACAAAAGGCACTGAAATCCTATTTAAGAGCCCAGAGCATCCTGACTGAGATGTAGAAGTCTGATTAGAATCACATTAAAAACCAGACTTTCTAAACTGAAACGCCTTTTCCACTCTGCAGTTTTTGGATTTTTAATAAGCGATCATTCTAAATATCAACTTAAATGATCTGTAATTATTAATAATGGATAACAACTGTTTTTTAAACTATATTTAACTATATCAAACCCTCTCAGTGTCAGCAGAGGTTACCAGTTCAATTTCTCCTAAAACAGTGAGTCTTTTCTAAGAAGTAGCCACACCTCACGTAGAGCACCAATACTGACTGTGGTCCACCGCCACGAACCAGATACGTGAATAATAATAATACACCTGCACTTCTAAACAAGCATCTGGTTTTGAGCTTTATTCTTTTCTCACCCCCTCTCTCTTTATGTGTGTCTGTGTGTGCTTGCATGCATGAGTCATTAGTTAATAAGAATACAATCATATCCACAAACTTCATAAAAGTCTCGCTGAAGGTCTTTCAAAGACTTTCTTTGGGTATTGGCTGCTTTTTCACTCATTTTCAACCCCATCCTTATACCTGAACGGTTGAAGAATGTTTTCTTTTCCCTTGTTGAAACACTTAAAACTGACTTATGAATTATTCAAGCTTTAAAAGCGGTCAAATCGTTATCAGGATGTAAGGAGGAAGTCAGCTGAGAGGTACAACAGTGAGTGTCTGTAGCCAACTGTAAAACACAGCGGAGGCTCTGTCTGGTTTTTTGGCTTGTCTAGATTTTGATTCGCAATGCAACACCATTTGGAAAGCATCTGATTGGCATGCTGAAAAATTCAGCCAGGCAATGAACCCAAACACACCGTCAATGCCGTAAAATCGTACCTGAATAGAAAAACTCATGGGCTAGCCTCAGCAGAGTGCAGACCTCAATATTATCAATACAAGGAGTGTTGTGTTTGCACGTACTTTTAATAAATCTATAACCCAATTTCCATTTTTTTTCCATTTCTATATATTTAATTTTGTAATCCATCTTGTGTTAAGTTACCCGGGTAAATATGCTAAATTAGCTTTTTAATCGTAAAGGTAGTGTTGAAGACCTTACTTTATTCGGAGTGTTTTTGAATTGCGGTAATAATAGATTGTTTTTACTTTTTCCAGCCATGGAAAAAGCTGACAAACAGGAGTTCACAGAAGATTCAGCAGAGATAACTAAAAGCCTTAGTAGTCCTACAAAATTAAATGATCTATCCTTGAACCCATTTCTACATAAAGAAAATGTAAACACAATGTTTATACAGTATATAACCTTCCCTGCCTCAGTTTCTTTGGTGCCTTGGTCTCAGCTTTTTCTGTTTGTCAATTCTTAGTTATATACTTTTTTTTTTTTCCTATTTCCCTCATTTTCTCTCCATCTTTTTTTTAAAATCTTTCTCTTTACTTTAGGACACAGAGCTAGGCCTTTGCTTTTCCCGCCAACACACAAAAGAAGAAATACCAAGGACAGTTTCTGACCTATTTATGACAACTGATGACTTGAATGGCTCCCCATTGTCGCCAATGCGAATTGTTAATAATTAAGTACTGACCTTACAATCTAAAGTTCCCAAGATGATTGTGGAGTGCAAATACATTTGAACAGAATTACTCAGTGAATGGGACACAGATGATCTTTTTTATAGAGTACATTGCACAAAAATCCATCCAATGTAAATAATAGTCTAGGCTGCAGAGATTTCTCTCAGAAGGCTCATAAATGCATTCAACTAGATATTTGGCTAAATAACATTGACAGCATTTCTAACAAATGTGAAGGATTTGAGTGCAGAAAAAAAACTGTTATCCTCCCAGGCGGATACTGGACACTGACATACATTCAATCAGTAATTTAGTCAAAAAAATAAAAATAAAAAGAACCTGTGAAACACTTTGTACAAGTTAACCCACCATCCTGACATGGTGAAGTCACGATACAGCATCCTCTTCCCCACCTCCTTCCTCTGCACTCTCCTTGGGAATTCCAGATGTGTAAACTCATTCCCTAATAAGTGGGGCTGCATGTAGGCCTTTGATATGAAAAGAGAAAAAAAAAACAGAAAGAGAAGAAGATTGACATGCCCTAGGGATAGGAAAAACAATTCCATAGTCTATTAAGCTGGCAAAGAGAGCAGGCCGTGTAAGAGAGACAGAGCTAAGCATAGCTGGTGTCTCAACAGGAGGGGAGGCCAGCTCTGCTAATATCTGACAGCTGTGCTTGCTAGAAAGGAGCTGAGAAAGGTTCTTTCTTACCAAGAACTGCAGTCGCTGCCTCTCTGACTCTGGTGTGAACTCTGCTGACATGGGAATGACTTCCCCAGACCGGATAATGATAGCTCTGAGGGAGAGGAGCAGACAAAGCAAAACTCTATTCATCCAGGAAGGGACGCAGTTGTTCCTGTAGGCTAAAGGGCACGAGAAGGTGAGCGAGAAACACAGAGACAAAAACAAAGATGATTCTACAGTCTGTTACAGCGAGGCAAATCATTATTTTCGAACCGCTTTCGAATTTGTTAGTTTGCTCACATACAAATAAACAATATTTTGATGAAGAGGGACAGAATATTAACCAAAAATCCAGAACAAATAAACACGTTACATAAAAGTTCTAAATTAGTCTGAATGTTATTAAGGGAAGTAAGTGTTTGATCCATTACAATCTGCTGCTACAGATTGGTTGTGTGCTTGTGTGGCAAGCAATTACAGATACTCCTGATTATAGCTCATTATGTCCACAGACACCTGTCCACAGAATCAGTTTAATTCATTCTAACCTCCCCTCCACTGTGGGCAAGGCCAAAGAGCTGTTAGAGAAAGCACAAGGCCATTAACAAGAAGCTTCATGTGAAGCTGACCACTGTTGGTGTGATTATTCGGATAAAACAATCTCTCTCGGTCTGGAGCTGCATGTAAGGTCTCGCCTCATTGGGTGAAGATGATCATGAGAAAAGTGGTGGATCAGCCCAGAACTACACGGCAGGAGCTTGTAAATGAGCTGAAGGGAGCTGGACCGCAGTCACCAAAAACACCGCTGGTAACACACTACGCCATAATGGACTGAAATCTTGCAGAGCCCATTCGGTGTTCCTGCTCAAGAAGGCACTAATATAGGCCGTGTTAAGTTTCCTGGTAAAGATCTAAATGATTCAGAGAAGACTTGGGAGAAAGTGCTGTGGCCAGATGAAACCAAAATCAAGCTCTTTGGCATCAACTCGACCCGCATGTGTTTGAAGGAAATGGTGAGTATGACCCAAAGATTACCATCCCCATAGTCAAGCATAGAGGTGGAAGCATTATGCTTTATGCTTAGGGATACTTACTGCACTCAGTGACATACAAATCAATTTATATCTTTTATGTAATGTGTTTTTTCTGGATTTTTGGTTGATATTCTGTCTCTCCATTAAAATAAAACCAGCATAAACATTTGAGACTGTTCCTCACATCCAAGTGAGCAACCTCACAAACTCAGTAGGGGATCTAATAATCATTTCCCCCCACTGTATCTTACATATACACTCATTGCATGCGTCTCACACCTGCTGTCCCCAGCATTCCCCACATAGAGGTTGCCGAGTAAATAGACGACCACCAGCGCTGTGCAGCCACCTGAGATGTTGTAGACCGCCTTCTCCTTTTCTATCTGTGAATCCTAAAAAAAACAAAAAAACAAAACACACACAGATACACACACAGATTACTCTTCTGATGATGAGGACACATAATCCACAACCGATCCTCTGCACACCGTCATGTTTCTAATCACCACAGCTTTGAAGAATTGTTTTTACCCCCATACAGCTTAAAACTGATACTGAGTAAAATATTGCCTTGATACTTAAATCCTGTCATGATGCCATTATTAATTATAGCACCATAATGAATTCATTTATCAAGAGTGCCATAAGTCAAGGAGCAATAAAAAATAATGGAAACCAAAAAGGACAGATGAGAAAGTTTGGAGGGGCCCACTGATTATTACACCAGCTAATTAGCCCAGATTAATTTGGTGCTAATTAAACCAAAAATCATTTGAAGAAAACCGTGCCATCAGTTCATTCATTAGATGAATAATTAATCTGTCACTGAATTAATCAAAGTACTAACGTAAATTTGAACCAAGCCGCTCAGACTGCATTTAACCCTTTTTTGTGCTCTCCGTGTCCGTCTGCTGGTCTGCTAGTAACGGCTCCTCTGGAGCTTTTAATCACACTACAGAAGCGGAAAGATATTTCAGGGAAACGAGTGACCCCATCAGGCACCTCATTCCCATCCCGGCGTCACTATCAACAGACTGAGTGGGACCGATAATGTTGGCAAACACATTTGCAGTATTTCCATCCCCAGCACGTTTTTCCCATGAGGGATGTCACCCCCTACTAAAGCGTATCGCCCTCTGCTCTGCCGCCGACGCCCTCCATCTGAATACGACTCTGTAAGCGTGCGAGCATTGCAGTGCGAGCAGTGTGGTTCTCTGACAGGAGACAGCAGTGGAATGCAGCGTGTGCGCACTCTGTGTGCATAACTATGTGTTTGTGTCCAGATGTAAGATGCATTAAGTGTGAATCTGAGTGCGAGCGCGCGCGCGTGCGTGTGTGTTTGAATCTGCACTCCAGCAGACACTCCTGGGGGTAGGGGGCTGAAGGAAGGGGTTGGAGGGGTGAACAAATGTGTCCTTCACCCTGGATGAATTATGAATCCATAGCGAGCTATGCATATTTATCCTTGCTGTATCCAATACCTCTTGCTGCAGGCAAGTCTTCAATAATGAAAATGTCTGCATAAACATCTACACCTTTCTCCTGTGCGCCTGAGCCAGGAAGAAACAACTGAACTTTAAACCAGGAGGCAGAGAAAAAAAAAAAAAAGAGGTAGAGAAGTTCAACGCTCATACATGCTCATCTCTCTATATACCAAACTGCTATAAAGGTCGAAGCGGGTTTTGCACAACCCTACATCTTTATTGTTTCCTGGAAGGAAGAAAAATACCATCAAGTAATACTGTTAGGTCTGACATCCCTCAGTGTCACATCAGTCGTGCAACATATCAACAAACTAGCTAACATACCAACAATTAAGTTACATTAAGTGAATTAAAACAAATTTAATCTGACATTCTAGCAAGGAGAGTCCAACCACAATTAAGCGACTGTTTCCCACTTCAAAGTACAGCAGGTATACACAAAAGGTATCGTACAATTCACGCCTATATATTTAATTGCATCAGACACCTGAATCTTAACTCAGTGAAACACAACTGGGGGAAAAATTCATAAAAAATCTTTTAACTGTACTGACCTATCACCAATCAACCCATCACCCATGTTCGGAAGATGACTACCTGGTTCTGCGGAGTTTCTTCCTGTTAAAAGGAAGTTTTTCCTTCACAGTGGTTGCTCATAGGAGGTCATCTGATTGTTGGGGTTTTATCTGTATTATTGTAGGGTCTTTACCTTACAACATTAAGCAGCTCGAGGTCACTGTTGTTGTGATTTGGTGCTATATAAATAAAACTTAATTGAATTTGATTTTTATATATAGTGTGCCCATAAATAATTTGGATGTTGGCGTTTAAAAAAAAATCTTTAAGCTGCTCTAAAAGTTAGGTGACAGCCCCCCCCCCCCAAAAAAATTGACACAAAGTAGACTCACATTTTGTGTGACTGCATTTTCGAAGACCAACAACTTTTTGTGTGTTGGTCTTCCGGTCACGAAGGCCACAGCACTGCTCAGACCAGCCTTATCGTTTAGTGAGTTTGCTGAATCAGTGAGAGAGCCCAAAGCTATTAGGTCTAAAAGCAGGAAATGAAAAGAAATAACTCAGGACAGTCACAACAGGAAAAGAGGATTAATGTCAGGCAAGAGAGCTCTGATGATCGACAGTGTGGCAGGTAATTAACAGAATTAATCATTTTGAAGTAATTAGCGACAGCAGTAACTACCAGTTGGTTTTGATTGCAGAAAAAGACCTTTGGATAAAATCTTTTTGCAAATTAGAAAAACACTCCTAGCATCAAACACACACACACACACACAGCCACAAGTCTATTTAACAGGTACCTACTGCTTACTTCTGCTGTTCTATGGCCAGAAAATCAGAATCTTCC
>VUQG01021057.1:0-20495 GCA_015106755.1 Etia nguti | reverse complement strand
TAAAAAAAAAAAATTTTTATTTTAATTTTTTTTTTTTTTTGCTTCTAAGCCTTGAATAAATATCAAGTTTGGCTGATTATTTATTCTATATTATTTAGTGTTTATGTTGTTTTTTTAATAGATAATGGAGTGATATAAGTCCACGTGAAACGTTTCAGTCTCTACGAGTTCCTGATAGTAACAACCTGTTTCTTTAGCCGTTGCTGTAGGTAGTGTATAGCAGCTTGTGTCTGGGAGCTCATCACACTGTCACATACATGCATTATTATCTCTGTGATAATAAAGGTGTTTATTATAGACTCAGGATGTGTTTGGGAGTTTTTTTTCCATGCTAAGGTTGAGAAAGATGCTGGCCTCCTCCCGAAGCTGCTAAATCAATACATTCAAGGTTAAGTGAGATCTAGAGGGGAAATGAATCCAGTATGTTGTACAAGATGTTGTAATAATTGCTAAGAGCATAACTGTCTCTGCAGAGAAACCGATACTTCTTCACCACAACCTCTTGTTGCCCCCTGCACATCCTCTCCCGTTGGACTCCTGTTCTTGGTTCATCTTCTTCCCCTGTTTATTTCCACTCCCTTGTTACACTTGGCCTCCTTCGTCTTCCTTTCCACATTGCAGGTAAAGAAATCACCACAAACCTCAGAAGGCTTATGACCTGCTGAGGTTTCTGTTGATTTATTTACCTGCTTTCTGTCTTCCCCCCATTTCCCACCCTCACTCAGAAACCCTCTGCCAGCCTCTCCTCTTACCACTAAGTCTCCTTCCCTCCATCCAGCCATCCGTCCCTCCCTCCGACCCTGTTTTCTGATATCTCTGCTCCTCAGCAAGCTTTCGCCCCCTTGGGGTCGGGGATCGTATCCTTCTTCTCTGATCTGAGGCAGCAGGGAGCCCAGCAGATTAGTTCTGAAGTAGCGGAGCTTGCATTGGTTCCCATCATATGCCGCACCTTCTCTCGCTCTCTGTAGCAGTATCTCAGTGCCACACGCAAACACATGCACATCCTATTAGCTGGAGAGGCATCTGTTTTTAATTGTACCCATCTGAGCACTGGCATAGTTTCCACATCCATGAATCGGCCAGAGCTAATTGCAGCGCCACATGTCCCTTCGATGCAGGCTGTTGCACTGAGATATAAAGAAAGAGAAGGAGAGAGGCCTGCACAGTGTGACTTTGCATTTTTCATCGCCTCCTCCGAACTTAAAACTTTATGGCCTAGTGATCACATATGCACATGTAGTTTTTATTAACATTAATAGGTTCATATGTTGCAACGGTGAGTGAGAGTGGCTTCTGAGAGAGGAGCTCCAGACGCATGCATTATTCATGGTAAGGAGGCAGTGAACTCACATAATGAACAAGCGAACATGTGCTCGATTGATGCAAGTATTGAGCTTCCCAACACTTTATAGTGCAAATGGACAGCAGCATATGTTCAGCTCATACAGATGAACAAACACGTGCTGACACACATACAGTATACATTATGGAGTAGACCCCTGTAATTAAATAAACCACATGATCTCCAAACAGTAGAATAACTGCACAGTTTATGTTTGATAAACTCAAAATAGAGACTTCACTGCAGAACTGATCCCACATTATATTAAAGCCATTTGCTTTTTCTGTACTTCATATGACCGCTTTAATTTTTGATGACAGACTCAGGCCTCTTTAGCATGGAGGATAACAGGTTTAAAAGTGACGCCAGTGCAGTTCCTTTGCTGGTGCAAAAAGAAAGACCAGTCCCTTCTTGTAAAAATTGGAAAAATGCTTGTAAAAATTCCCAACTTTAACAATGGAGATGTTTACAGCCTGGTACAATAAATGTTTTGATTTATGTGGATATTTTCCTTCTTCATAACAACTGTACACAACTGTAACTAATCTATTTAGATGCCAACACAAGCAGCTGATGCAAGTATAAGACCTCTTGAACGAGTTTGTGCCTTCTTGGGATTTATTTAATGGATTAATGCATCTCTAGCAATACAATGCAATGCTTGTTTTTGTTTTTTGTGGTTAAAAACACAGCTGCAGCATGTTTGTGGCTGTACAGATGACAAGTTTTACAGTTTTACCAATGTTTACATGTACTGCCGCTATCTTGGATTATTAAGGCAGAGCGAGGACTTCCAATTTTCCGAGTTGAAAGTCCACCTTGAGAAGGTCAAGGTCCTGACTGAACTTGAAAATTCCAGCTTCAAATTTATGCACTATTAACTCTAATTAGTAGGTTTTTAGCACATGAACTGGACCCATAAGGTTTGTTTGCTAGCATTAGCTGTGCACTCAACCCTCTTGTTTGAATATGTAAATCCTGGCTCCAAAAAGTGATTAAGTGGTCATCAAAATGTGTTCAAAAATAGCAAATTGATGATGATTCATCTGATCCGTCATGACACACTGCTCGGCCCCTATATAAGCGTCCTTTGCAGTAGTAAATAGCAGTAGTAAAAACACCAAACGAGATGAGCCAAGTGATGAACATACATTCAAACATATTCAGCAGAACTTAAGGTCTTCATAATGGAAATCACAGACTGTTCAAAAATAAATAAATAAAAAATATGGGTTGCTGTGAGGTAGAGCCAGTCCAAAAAGTTGGTGCTCGCTTCTTGCTCTGTTTGTATTTCTGCCTTTTTTCTTTTTTGGAAACTTTTGGCAGCGTGCTTTGGCTTGTTACCGTGCAGGAATATTTCTCCACTGCGAGGTTTCTGGAGCCATCCTGTCAGCCTGTGTTTTTGCATATTCACAGGCATTTGTGGTGCCATCTATAAATGTCACATCATACATCACACTCATTCCTCTGAGCTTCACTGTGAGGAAAATGCATTCACTATAGCAGTCCACTCCAAATAGGCCACGCAGTGGTTCTCAAACTTTTTACATCATTCCCCACATGGCAGGAAGAATTATTTTCAGGCCCCATCTAAACAAAACAATGACAGAAAAGCCAAGCTGCTACTTTATTTAGATAATAAAGTCATTCACAATGAATCCTTCAGTAATTTGTTTTAAACAAACAACTTTCATTTCAAACAACTATTTGTAACTTTTGTCACTAGACTGCTTCATTAGTCTGCACCACTTTAAAAAAGCAACAAGTTAAACAGTGTGTGAACATTGCCAAACATGGAAACATAACGTTCAGTCTTAGTCTTATAAAAAAAGAAATCCAGAACCTTGTGAACAGAGATGAAAAAGATATAATTTAGTGAGAGTTTAATACTATTCACTCTTAGTGGCTGCAGTGAGCCTGTTTTCGACTGCAGAGCTGTGGCAGGGCGTGGTCTGCAGCGTGGCACCTGAGCGGCATCCGCAATCACGCCTCCCCGGCTTAAAACAGAGTGAACTGGGTCCTGTTGTTGTTCTTGATGTGTGTGGGCTGTAGACGAAAAGCTGCAGCCGCGCGTGTAAGTCGACAGCTGCAATAAAGAAGTGTACTGAAAAGTGTGAACATGTGGTTCGGTCTCTCGTGCCCCAATCCTGGGTTTCGGCATCACTGTAAATGATGCATGACAGACCCGAACACATGTTCGCACTTTTCAGTACACTTCTTTATTGCAGCTGTCGACTTACACGCGCGGCTGCAGCTTTTCAGCGGATGCGCATATTATTAACGTAACTGCCGCGAATTTCTTTGTTCCGCCGTAAAAGTGATTCCAACACGACACATGCAAAAAACCGTGAGCAGATTGGAGCACATACACCCACAGGATATAATAGCTGTAAGATTGATAATCCTGCCTGCACATATCTAGAGTCATAAAGAGAGCGAACAGAAAACAGGGATTATGTGGACATTTCAGACTTTCTTCTCTCACATAGTGAAGTTCCTGTTGGAGTTCCTGTCCGGTCCTCTTGTTTCCGCCCCTCACCCCAAACCGTACGCAGCAGATGGCTTCCCCTTACCCGAGCCTGGTTCTGCTGGAGGTTTCTTCCTGTTAAAAGGGAGGTTTTCCTTCCCACTGTCGCCAAGTGGTTGCTCAAAGAAGGTTGCTTGCTATCTATTATTCTAAGTATCTACCTTACAGTGTATAAAGCACCTTGAGGCGACTCCTGTGATTTGGTTGTTGCGAAAGCATCATCAGAAAGAACGAGATGTAAAATAAATCTGCCGCAAGTGACTGCACCGATGTCCTCCAGTGCAGCTCTCACTGGCACTGCATGTCAGTGAGTGCTGTCTGGATTGCTGGAAGAGTTTTCTTGACAGCCAACTTTGCATTATACTGGTGTGCCTGTCAAGCAGCACATGGCCTCTTCAGCTGAGTACACTGCGCTGACAGCTTATGTTCCCTTTTGTTTTTGCATGAACATTGTGAACTACAACCCAGAGGAAAACTTGTTGAGCATCTGTGGCGTCTCAAAAAAAACTGCTGCGTCACGGACGTTATTCACTCAGTCCATTTGCACCAAATTGAGCTTATGTGCATAACAGTGTACATTAGTTGCTTGAGGAACTACTTTTCTAAACTTTTTCTGTACTCCATTATTCACCAGTGGTCCATTGGTCAACACAAAAATGTGAGTCCATATCATCCTCACTGTGATCTCACTGTGAGATCCTCTGGCAAGCTGTGTAACGCATGCTTTCCACCACAGCTTTCATGTACTTTCAGTTTAACCAATGCCGAATGTTCTTTATCAAGCGTTTTTGCTATTTGGAGCAACTTGCCTGTGTTTTCATTTATTTATTTATTTTCAACTCACTCGACAGCAAAATGTATGTCCCGCAGTTTCATGACGACTCTTCAGGGATGCTGAGGCTATTCGCCAGTTGCTGAAGCCATTATTGGTAAATGCTGGCTCCAAATGAAACCCAAACCCTCGTTTTAATAAATATAAAGAAGCAAAGCAAAATGCTGAGCCTCTGGACACGTTGTATTCTAGCACATCCATATTGCTCCAACGAATTTTTGTTTAAACTTCTCTGCTCATTCTCAAATGGTGATGGGGGAGACTTTTGAAGAACAGGTCATCTTGGGCCTTCTTGAGGATGAGCACTAATATCATCAGCAATGCTAGCATCCTCATATACATTATCAGGCTTTGCTTTTCCTGGTTTAGATCCCCAATGCTCCTGACATTTTTGTTAATTGTTGTAAAAGTTCACTCCCGCTTTAAGGTTTCCATAACTGAACGTTTATGGATGAAAAAACTAAACATTATACACGTCGCTAAAGCTAAGTAGGCTAGCTAACAGAAAGCGGGTGGAAAGACACAAGTTCAACACTGCACCCTATGGCTAATCAGATCTTTTTTTCTTTACTCTAAAACTATTTTTAATAATGTATTTTTGTTTTATAAATTATAGCATTCACTGTAAACATTAAAATTATATTAATAAACTGCAAAGAATTTTAGGGGGTGTTACAGCACACACGTGCCCCTCGAATTCATAGGTGTAACTTTTTTTCCCAATGAGCATTTATTTTCTAACTTGTATGTCATTCTCTCAAATCTGTAGTGTCAATAAAGTTTTGCTGAAGTATTTGACCACATTGTCTAACCCCACTAGTTGTTTGTGGCAGCTATATGCTTACCTGCATTTGTGTTTTATAGTTAAGTAACCTACAGCCTCCAGTGTGGTCAGTCACAAACCTACAGAAGCTAACATGTAATTAAAATTTTAAAAGTGCATTTTGTTAGCTATGCATAAGCCTTGAAGAAGAAGGTGGACGAGTCTTTGACGGTACTCTGATAGGAGCGTTTGTTCCATGACTTTTGTTGGTCCTTTCAGGTGGCACGTTCTTATTCGTAATACCAGAGATTCTTAAATGGGCTGTTTTGGATTGCAGAACAATTAATGCTTGATTGTCTCTTTGCATTAGCCCTTTGATTAACTGATGGCCTATCTAGGTTAGGGTTTAGGGATAGGGTTTTAGCTTGGCTCCAGCTCCCTGTCACCCTGAGCTGGAGTTAATGGTGACAGATGGAATTATCTTATCAAAGAGTATGAACTAATTTGCTTTCTTGCTCCTTTTAACAAGTTTTTATTGGTCTTGATCTCATTGTACTCATCACATTAACTTTAAAGAGTCTTGGCAACATTGCTGCACTCACGTCCAGTGGGTCAAGAATTATGAGGTGATTAGCATTTGTGAATCCCCACCACCACCACCACCGACTTTGCTGAGACTTCGGAGGTAATAAAACGCTCATTTCCAAGAGTTTCCAAGCAATTAGCAAAATAATGTCATTTATTTTCCACGAGTGATAGGTAATGTATGACTAACTGACTGCCTGATGTTAACTGATTGCCGACTGACCCCAACAAAAGCAGAATAAAGGATGCCATTTAATAACGCAGGAAAAAGTGTGACAATCAACATTTTCTATCATGCACTACAGCTTTCTAATACACACCAGCATGCTCGCATTTCCGTGTGTGACTGTACAGATGCCATTATGAATAATAAGCAGAATGAGACGCAGTTTTACAGGTTATTAGGCAGGCTTATCCTGGCCTGACATTTTGCTGAGTGTAATTGTTTTTGATATATTTAATTCATCCACTGTCTGCCTTCCTTTTGTTTTCTTTTGCAGCTTGCTGCCTCGTGAGCAAAGCATTCAGAAACTGAGAGGCACCATAAGGAGCACAGCTAAATCAACATAATGAAAGCAGAAAGTGGCTCCTCTGGGAAGAGTATCCAGGTGATAGGCATCTCAACGACTCTATCACGAGCTATATCATTGTTCCAGATGGATGACGTTGGGCTTAAAGCAATAGTTTCCTTGCAATGTGTAAAACACTTAAAGTTTCCAGTGTTATTAGATTAGGTGATTAGATACTTTAATGGTCCCTGTGGGGGAAACTGATTCTAGATAAGAATTAAACAGAAAGTACTAAAGATAATACTACATGCAATTTGTAAAAAGGAGCACATGAGCGAGTATCTCACTCATTAGGAAAGGTGTTAATATAAGGAAATAGAGCTAAGAGAAGCGAAAGTTTAAATCAGTTTATTTTTTATAAAACTGGTTGTGGTGACAAGGCTAAGGAGAATTAACGCCCCGCTTTACTGTTTTAATCAATTCTATAACACCTTTTAATCTCTTTCAGTTCATTACTTTTGATTAAAGTCCTGCAATTTTACGGTTTTGTTCACTCCTCTCATTGTACTTTGTTTCAACAAAAAGACTCATTTTCAGCAGAACCAGCAAATAAAAACTTTAATAAACCCACTTATATAAACTGTCTTACACTAAGTGATACAAAAGCAAGGTTACCCAATGCCAGATGCATTTTCTGGAGCTGGAGAAGACCAAATTAGAGTTGATAGAAGAGGCACAACTGGACTTACTAATGTCAGTATCCATCCATCCAGTTCCAGTTGTTAATCAGTTTCAGCTACTCCGGCATTAACAAAATTAACACTAGGTGCACTAGACGGGCAACAATGAAACAACCCCCAAAACAGGCTTTACATCAATACGTGCCATTACCAGAAGGTTTGCTGTGTCTCCCAGCACAGCCTCAAGAGCATGGAGGAGATTCCAGGAAACAGATAGTTATTCTAGGAGAGCTTGACAATGCCGTAGAAGGTCCTTAACCCATCAGCAGGACCGGTATCTGCTTCTTTGTGCAAGGAGATGATGAGAACTGGAAAGACCTACAAAAGGACCTCCAGCAGTCCACTGGTGTGACTGTCTCTGACCAAACAATCAGAAACAGACTTCATGTGGGTGGCCTGAGAACCTGGCATCCTCTAGTGGTCTGTGTGCTCACTGCCCGGCTTCATTGGCATTTTCCATAGAATACCAGAATTGGCAGTACGGCACTGTGCCCTGTGCTTTTCACAGATGAGAGCAGGTTCAGCCTGAGCACATGTGACCACGTGAAAGGGTCTGGAGAAGCCGTGCAGAACGCTGTGCTGCCTGTAACATCGTTCAGCAAGACCAGTTTGGTGGTGGTTCAGTGGTGGTCAGGGGAGGCGTACCCTTGCAGGGACCTCTACAGGCTAAGCAATGGCACCCTGACATTTATTCCTAACACATTACCCAATCCATATCAGTATAGATATCCAGCATGTTTTTTCCTATTGAGTATTTTCAAAATGTTGGGTTTTTTTTAGCAAAGTATATGTATACATATTTTTTTGTGTCCGTCTTGGCAAAAGTTAATTATGACTTGCAATTATAGACAGCAGCAGTAAAAAATAGCATCATTGTGAAAGCTGAATACAGATTAAGTTTATAGTTAAGGCTGATTGTTTTCATTTTAATGTGGTTAGGGACATGAAAATAAGGAACCAAAGGCATTATTTCTCCAGAGTAAAACATGAATGTATGAGGATATTTTTACACGGTAAGACTGCAGCACATATGTGTGTGTGTGTATATATGTATATATATCTCTATATATAGATATATATACATGTATAGCAGAGCAGCATTAAAAGTAAAAAGTATAAAGTGTAGTTGGTTCACTTCTACATGAAGCCATTTCATTGCACAAATGTTGCAATGACACTTCTCTTCGTGACAGTATGAATAAAACACATTTTCTCTTTGGTTCAACTTCCTGCTCCCCATCTCCTGCGTCTCTCCAGGTACATGACTAATGAGGCCAGGATTTAAAAACTCGCAAAGCCTTTGCAGAGATTTACTGTTCTATTCCTCGTTGCTCCCTTTTCTTTCAAACATAAAGGAAATGGGTTGTAGCCTGTAGAAACCCTGCTACTTCCAACATTCTTCACAGCTGATTCTAGCTGTCCACCGGGGCACTGGACAGCAAGGCTTAAAATCCAGAGACCGGCTCTAACTCTATCTCCATGTGAGATGCCTCGAAAAAAAGCCAAGACCCTTCTCCTCGTGTTAATTAACTCCTCTGATGGTATTCATGCTGGAGGGGGTTGCTGATCACCACTTTTGCCAACATTTGCCTCGTTAGAATATTTAAAGATTCATAATGTTGAACTTACGCATGCAGGCATCCGTTCCTCCCCTATTTCACTCTGCTGTGGATTTAGCTCCTGGCAAATACGCGTCCATCAGAGCCGTGGCATGGAAATTCTAATGCTGTTGCAGAAAAACAAGCATTCAGAAGGGGACTCATTAGAGGTGCGAAAACAGACTGATGGAGCCAGAAGATGGGAGGAATAAGCAAGGTAAGGTGAATGAGATGGATGGCCTGAGTCACAACGGCCCCGAGGACGATGTTGCCATTTAAACCCAGCTCACATGCACACAGGTAATTCAGCAAGGAATGGCAATGATAAGGAGAGTGGCAACAGTCAACAGCGGGACATGCTATCTGTTCATGTGCCAACTCTTGTAAATCAGCACAGTTCCACTAAAAAGGGTGGAAAAAATGAGAAAAGCAAAAATGCCAGGCAAACTAGCACTACGGCACAGTCAGCATTAGGATTTCAGGCACAAACGTTTAGCTTTATCAGAGTCATGGGTGATCACATTTCATGTAGAGGGCTGAGTGGTAAGTTATCAAGTAGCACTAATCTTCATTAACAAGCTGCATCCATAAACTGTAAGAAACACAGAGATATACATACTTGTCAACGAGGTACGTGACAGACTAGTAAAATAATGGAATTTCACTCACCGAAACTGAAACACAGCCTTCTTTGACAGACTGTAACGAGGCAATAGGTCATATGATGCTTTCATGTAGAAACACATTTTCAAGGATGAGACTGGGGTTTTTAACATGAGTTTGTGGGGATCAGCTAACTTTTGTTGGCTTCATTTTTCAGCCTCAGAGGTAGATGCCTGACTGAGACACATCTGGGAACAAACCAGACACCGGTGTGGCTGTCTTTGGGTGAGGATCTGGAAGACCTACAGCAGGAGTAAGTGAAGGACTCCTCAGCGGGCTTGGAGGAACTATTTCACGAGGACAGGGAGACTTTTACACAAGTTGCTCCCCCCAAGGAACTAGAGGAGTGGGGCATGTTATGTTAAGGCTCTCTGAATGAGGAGGTTCTGTCCAAACTGTGATCATTACTGTGTCTGGAGACCAATATGGTGCTGGAAATACTGCAACGGAGGCATTTTAGACACAAGAATCCATGCGTCAGGACTGTGATGTCAAGATGAATAGTGTGTATGTGTGTCTTCTCGAGTGGCTGGACTGTCACTGATGACTGAATGACTGAATCAGATGATCTGTATCTTTGCTCAAACATGATTTGGTTTGAAAGCAATAATCATTTTGTTCATAATTACTCGTTGTATAGTAAAAAGTCGGTAGTTTTGACATTGTAATACTTTAGAAAAAAACCCCCATTCAGCAGCGGTGCTGGTGGGAAAGTGAAGACAAAGTCATTAAAACACAGACGATAAAGTGCTCAAAGCAGCAGATTGTTTTTTCACTGTGGCTCTAAGGGAAGACGGTGCTTGTCTAATGAACAGGCTACCACTTGGTTCCAGACTAAAGCATATTAGTAATAGAGGCTAAAGCACAGCAACTTTTGTGAAATCTCTGACTCTTGTTCGAAATCTCTACACGCCCCATAAAACACAAAAGAAACACTAAAAAAGGAAAATATTTGAATTTTTAGAACAGATCATTCCCAGCTCCATATTCTTAACTCACGGTCTTATTGGCATAGCTTTGCACAAGCGACAGCTGAAAATAAACCTTATATAACTTATACTGGGCCTTGGTGCAGCCCTTACTGTAAGGTCACTCTCCTTTTAAAGCGAGTACCTTCTGATTGGCTTTATTAGGGATATTCCCTCTCAGTGACGATGATGGAAAAGTAGGAAAACTGTTTGAAACAGAGATTATTTGCACAACTCGTTATCTAAAACATGCAGAGAATTCACCAGCAAAATATCATATATAATATGGCAGTAAAGAAAAATATACTAGGTCTCCTTTAAGGACTGCTCTTACATATGTGAAAATGTAAAGGAATGACCTGCTGCACAAATATCATCAGTTTAACAGTGAAATATATGAAGCAAGAGTTATTCCATAGTTCTAGTCTACTTTACAGTATATACCACATATTAATACACACACTAGCCACTTAATTAGGTACATTGCGAGTACTTGGTTTGACCCCCTTTTGCCTTCAGAACTGCCTTAATTCTTCGTGGAGTGGCATCCGGTGTGGTCTTCTGCTGCTGAAGCCCATCTTCGTGAAGATTTAATGTGTTGTGCATCAAGAGATGCAATTCTGATACATTTGTTGTAACAAGTGGTTACTTACTGTTGCCTTCCTATCCATGTCCATTTTCCTTTGACCTCTGCCATCATCAAGGTACTTGAGAACTGCCAATCACTGGATATTTTCTCTTTTCTGGACTATTCTCTATAAACCCCAGAGATGGCTGTGCAGGGAAATCCCAGTAGATCAGGAGTTTTTCAAAATACTCCGATCATACCATCTGGTTTGAAGTTCAGCACGTTGTCTTGATCATGTCTACAGGACTAAATGTTACTGCCACATGACTAAGTCAACAGTTCGTAGTATATAACAGGCCACCTAGTGCACAGTGTGGGTCACGTAAGTGTTTCTAATAGTTTTTTGACAATAAAATGGGAATAAGATAGATGAGTGTATGGCAGCGAAGCCGAGACTTGTTAGTAGAATGAATTGGTGATGGTGTTGCATTTTCCTAATGAAACTCTGTTCTCCCTTAGAGCCCAGGATTATGTGATAACCAGGAGGGCTGGTGCCGAACGTGATTAAACAGAACTTGATTTGACAAGAGAGTAAATGAAAGTATTCAGTTTGGATTCTATTATGTGCTCAACGCAGGGGCAGAAAACGCATTTATTCCCCACAATGAAACCAATTTTGCCTCGCTGGAACCAAGTTTCTCCAGCTAGGATATGTTTTTGGCCTAATTGCTGCCAGTGGCTAAGTCCTATCCATTTGCATCGATCTCCTTTGAAGAGAGATGCAGATGAGCTTAACGAGTGTGCTAATTATGCTGGCTCAGTGTGGGGAGCCTGCTGTAACCGCAACTTTGTGTGTGGATGTGAGCACGCGCGCATGTGTGTGTGTGTGTGTGTGTATATTTCAGATTTTATGGTTGTTCATGCCTGCGTGTTTTTGTGTGTACAATTGTGTGGATACCTGCAGGGGACAAACAACCTGACATTAAGCACAGAGTGACTTAATATCACGGCAGCGTGAATGTGCTTTGATTGCATTGTTTCGAGCGGCATATAGGCGTCGGTTGTACAATCAACTACAGACAGAAAATGGAACTATTTTGTTTAAAACACCCACAAAAACAATTATTTTCAGTGCTGACATGAAAATAGAGACAATATCGTGCACGTTTGTGCGTGTACCTGAGGCTATTTTGATCCAGGGTATGTGCGTGTGTCACTCTGCCAGCCTGTGTAACAGCAATGACTGGTGTTGTCTCCCCTAGCAAACAATAGCCTGGACACCCAGACAAAATGTCATTCGACAGGCCCGACTCTTCTCCCTCCCTCTCTCTTCTAGCCTTCGCCTCTGTTTCTTTCTCTCTCTCCCACCATCTTTCAACTTCGCTAAAAGCTATGTAATGACATGGATGAGCGACAGAGCTGGAGCATGAAAAGCTGTGACACCAGGGCACAATACGCACATTTGTGACTAAACATCGCAAAGACATGAAAGCACCCCAACGGATAGATAATTGGACGTGGCTGTGGCTTCTCAAAGCAAGCTGAAGACAGTGATGGGCTGTAGCCGTCAAAACACATCAAGGTTAATGGAGAATTTCAAAAATCTTCGGCTCTTTTTGAAAATCCGGAGGAAAAACAGAGAGAGGGAGAGCACACCGCCCAGCAGGCAAAGCTTTCGGCACAAGAATGAGGACAAGGACCAGCCATGCTGTTTTTGATTTCTTCATGTGAGGTTCCGTTTGTGTGAAAATGAAGTTTACATGCTCACTGTCTGTGCTGATTGAACACACCGCAAAACATTTGTCTGGTTTGTTGAACTGGATTTCAGTTGTACACAGCTATTCTGACAGATAGATTTTTCATGTTTTACTCAGTGGATAAAACATTTGTTTTTGCTAATGCAGTCCTGCTTCTGGCCTTCAAGCCTCCTCCAATTTGACTGTTCTTCAGAGTTTTGTTCTGAAGTCTTATTTCTTTGTTGGTTTTGTCCAGCACTGTGAATAAATACTTGTAATTTTTTGGACCTTGGCTTAGGTTGCTATGAAACTCTGTGAATAGTACTACTACAGCTTAAAGAGTAAATAGCAAGCGTTTGCAGGTCAGCATCTTCAGATAGACAATGGCAATCTTTTAGCAACTAAAGCAATCACAAGGAAGTTTTTCAACTTGCGACTGCCAACAACTTCCAGTAACTATTCACCACCCAGTTGTAGAATGCACATTTGAACTTTGTGACTGATGGTTACCAGGAAGTCTGGTCATGACCAGTCTCATGGCCTGCGTGAATGGGGCTTTAACATTCAATATCAAAGTGACTGCCAGCAACCTTCAGCAACTACTCACAAGTGGTTGGGGAACACTAGTCTTCTGTATTGCTCAGTAGCTGACAGATGATCAACAACCTGTCTGTAGACCTGTGACAGGAAACATAACAAGATAAGAGAAGATAAAAGCAGTGACACTGATAAATTTGCTGTCTTGCACTTGACACACACAACCTGCCAAGCGTTTTGTCACACCTGAAGGGCTCTACATTCAAAGTAAAAAAAAAAGATCTAGAAAAATATTTGGCCATGTTGAGCCAATGTGGATAGCGTGCATGTGACTTTCACTATGGCCCATATGGAACTTCAGATTTTAATTTTTTCCTATTTTAGTTTTACTTCTGCTACAAGACAAAATCAGAGTGCAAAAGTGAGTAAATTGATAACACATCCAACAGTGTAACAAAGCAAAGTCTTCATTTCTGAAAGCATCACTCAGAGTGTAGCTTATATCTTGAAATAATGACGTCTTTGGGGTCTTGCTGAGGCACTTCCATCTGTCTTGTTACCTGCAGAAGAAAAACAAAGTGGAATCCTTATTTGTATGTTGATGAGACAGCCTGTTTCCACTTTATTTGTCTTACACTTAAATTCTTTTGAGAACAAAGATGCATCACCAACAGACGTACCTAACTATACAGCTAACAAGGAAATTGGATTTACAAAACAACCCAAGGCAGTACTTTAAGTTGGAGGGAAAATGAAATTTCTGGTGTATATACACTGTTTTTTCTTTCCAAACGAGCTCTATGTAACCTCAAAAACTTTGTTAATATAATTCTTATTGCTATCTGTTGTTTGTGTTTTGTTTTACTTGCGAGCATTGTCCAAAAGAATAATGAGACAAACTTACGACTGTCCAGTACTACTATGTTGCACTATTGTAGGTATTTTATATCACGTGTTCTCTATAACAACATAAACCTTCACATATACTATACACACATACACATATACATTTTCACATATACAGGTATATGTGCATGCTAGTTGCCTAAATGCTCCCATTTGGCTACCACTATAAAAAGCAATTGTTAGACTCATGTTAACAATAATTCATCCCAAATGTGTTCTATCAGGTTGAGGTCAGGATTCTGTGGAGGCCGATCAAGTGCTTCCACACCATACTCACTCATCCATGTCTTAATGGACCTGGTGCGCAGTCATGTTGGAAGAGGAAAGGGCCATTCCCAAGCTGTTCCCACAAAGTTTGGAGCATGGAATTGTCCAAAATGTTTCAGTATGCTGAAGGATTAAGTGTTACTTTCACTGGAACTAAGAGCCTTAGCCCAACTCCTGAAAAATAACCCCCCACCATAATTCCCCTTCAACCAAACTTTACACTTTTCACAGTGGAGTTCGATAAATATCGTTATCCTGGCAACCACCAAACCTAAACTCATGCATCTGATTGTCAGATGGAGAAGCGTGATTCGTCACTTCAGAGAACACGCCTTCACTACTCCAGAGTCCAGTGGTGACGTGCTTTACACCACTGCATTTGACGCCCTGCATTGTGCTTGGTAATGTAAGACTTGGATACAGCTGCTCAGCCATGGAAACCCATTCCATGAAGCTCCCTATGCACAGTTCTTACGCTAATCTGAAGGTCACATGAAGTTTGGAGGTCTGCAGTGATTGACTCTGAAGAAAGTTGGAGACCTCTGCACATTGGTCAGCATTTGGTGAGCCTGCTCTGTGATTTGGCTGGGTTGTTGTCATTTGCAGTCACATCCACATCTGTTACACAGGTGATATCATATAATTTATTTGCAAAAGTTTGTAGAAGTAGTATACACCTTTGGGAATGGAAGTGATTGGAACAGCTGAATTCAATAATCTGAATGTGTGAGTGAACACTTTTGGCAATATAGTCTATGTTCTGCAACAATTTGGGGGATGAGGGTAAAGAGAATATAGAAAAGGAGTGCATGGAGGCAAGGACAAAAGTATTAAACTATGGGAGAGAGTAGGAAAAAGTTAACGACAGCAGTAGTGTTCAGTTAAATTCAAAAGTGGATATCACAGGGTGCCAATGAATAGAAGCCAGTATAGGAAAAATGTGATCTCTCTTTCTAGTCCTTTTCTCACAGTAACATTTTGGATCAAATGAAGGCTTTTTAGGGATTTTCACCAACATGGCAACAGTGAAAGCACTCCACTCAAGGCTTCATAATGGGAATTCAAAAACCAGTGCGCTACAGCCATATTTTACAGTGTCGCGTGCATGTGTGGGTTGCAAGACGACCTCCCGGTCCCCATTTGCATAAAGTGCTCACTTCATTTCTACTTTTAAAGGAAGTAATATTCTCCTCCCCCTCCAAGAGCCGCTTGTTTTCTTGGAGGGGAGCTCGATCACAATAAGACAGGCCAGGGGCAAGCAATCTGAAGAGATCAGACGCAAACATGCACACACTCTGACTCAAACACACACCGAGGATTGGCGAGGAGCAAAGCAGTCACTGGAGAGCAGAGAAGAAGACAGGCAGGCAGGCTGAAGTGAGATGGATGTTGGCTCTTGGAGGAACCTCACAGCACACTGCTGCTGGGACTTAGAGATAATTTGCTGCTTGTCTGTGAAAACAAGATGTAAAGCCACAATTTATTGTTGTCCTTGCTCTCCCATCTGCCGTGGGCCAGAATGAAAATGACCTGTGTTTGCAGGGTAAGCACAACATTCCCTTGCATATAACCCTATACGCAGGCAGCGCTAGAAATCATGCCAAAAGACAAAAAAGAAGCAGAAAAAGTTCACAGGCGGATGATGGTGACAGACTTAGATTAAAACCCACAGAGGACACACACAAACACACCCACACTGGGTTCAGTTCACAGTTGATGATGAATGCTTGCGACTCATAAGGCTTATTTTTAATTAGCGACATGGTCATTAAAATGTGTTAATTGTATGCATTGTGCTAATGCTGTGTCAAAGTCAGCTAAGGACGAGGCTCGACGGAAAGTGTGGTTTAGCGACTCCAGTAATGCAGTGTGACCCTGTGTAATTTCAGAATGATAATTGGACAAAGTCCCCCTGCCCGTCCGTGTGCACAGACACACACCCCCACACACACGCTACCTATCCACAAATTTTGGCAGATGAGAAAGCAATACAGCACCCCCTTTTGGCAGGATCTACCAGGATCAGTGTATCTTCATCAAAGAGATGGCATCAACCTTGGTCTCCAACTCCTCTGCTGGCAAGAAAATACATCAAACATTAGGAATAGCTCACTAAAGACAACTTCACCGCTTCTTCCCAAAGTTGCAGTGACAGACAAATTGAAAAGTGCCACACACTAATGTGCCCTCCGCCTCCCCGAGCCCATCATTCAGTGGAATGTGGTGTTTTGGTGATGCTGAGGAAAAGGGCAAAATAAGCCACTTTCTTAAGCTACCTTTCCCCTGGAAAAATCAATTATTCATAAAATGCTGAACAATACTAAAATTTTTATTGAATAATAAAACAGAGGTGATGACTTAAACAAATCGTGGCAAAACATAAACTGAATCTGATTCTGTATTCCACTTTAACAAGGGAGGTCGGTCAGTTAAAGCGTGTTCTGTCTGCCCAGCTTCAAGCTTCAGTTAATACGTCAATATATTACAAGCAGTATGTGATTCCCTGCACTTAAATTCACATGCAAAACCTAAAGGCGCTGAAACGACTGCTCAAGCGCCATGTCAGTGTCAGATCAGCTTGGTAGAGTTATGAAATTTGCCCAGTGGCTTGAAACTGTAGCACGGCAGTGGCCATTTTGGTTCAAGTCCACAAACTGATAACAGATGTGCCTGGAAGCCCAGAGCCCTGGAATGAACGCCCCCCCCACTGCTGCTTTCAAGGACTCGAGCGTTGGAATTAAGACAACAAATTGCTGATTAAATAAACACACATCAGCATATCAGAGACTTCACTCCGAAGTCACGTGTCATATTAGTTGGAATAATTGCAGGTTCACACAATATAGTTTCCGTTTTAGACTATTTATCTGCATGTATGTTATATTTATTTTAGAACGCAAATCTAATGAGGTTTCAACCCACTTTACCGTTTACATGTAGCTGTAACACTGTGGTTACACTGCATCATAATGCAATTAAAAAATATATATATATTTTCTTGCAATGTCTGATCGTTTGATGTTTGCCCCATGAGCGGGAAACCCACAGTCCGTCATTCAACTACGTATGTCCGCAGTTAAGTAGTTGAGAAGTCTGAACGTACATAATGACAGTGAATGCAGCACCGCCGTCACTCCGTCTTCCGCCCGCGTGACACCTGCAGCTACAATCCAAACATGAGCGCTTCTGCTGTGGTTCGGAGGTTAGCAGCTCTGTCGGGAGCCTCGGCAGTGGGAGCTGGGGCATACGGGGCTCACGGTACGGCAACTGTCCTATTGTCTGTAGCTCTCGCCCAGCTGAACAGTCGTGAAAGGCTGTCATGTTGAGGCTTACGGCGCTAGCCTTGGTACCAAAACATGCTGATTTAAAGTTTTGCGTACTCACCACACGCCTGAGTAACTATAAAGCAACAACACATACATGCTGCTAATGTTAAACAGGCTAACGCTTAATTCGGCTTTCAGTAAGCCGTCGAAGCTTAACGTTGTTTTTGTAAAAATAATCAGTTTCGTAATCAAGGTGACCCGCCTCCAGGCTGGAAGAAGGCTTTTTGTGGGTCAGCCATTGTCCACGGTGTGGATAGCTGAGTGTTTGGCTAACTTTTAAAATGCGGATAAGAGAGCGGTTGGTCTCATGCCCAACAACACAAGTATTAAAGAACATGACTTGAGTGTGTGGGTGACTGATTAACCAAATAAAGTGTGGTGTTTTGTCTGTCATCTTGATATTCATGGCGTGATAATAAGTAACAGATCTTTTTTTTTTTTTAATCTTGTTTTAGGGTTCAAGAACAGAGATCCTGATGACTACCGAATAGTGGTATGTTCATAACACTCTACTTATGCTTTCTGAGGATTTTCTGACACTGCCCCTAAAATCAGTTTTCATTCACTGGTCTTAGCAGAAGTCAGGGATGCACTAATATGTTGGCCAAATTTTGGTTAATGTAGGCGTTATTATATTTTTGTGGACTGTACGACTGTTATGACTTTTACTCCCAGAAATCTAAAAGATGTCTGTGGAACATTTTCACATTGTGCTGTTAATCTGGAGGAAACCTCTGTAATGCAAAAAGACAGGAAAACGTTTCATTTTTCATGATAAGATACTTTCCTGGCCGAACTTGGGCTGATTGATGAAAATGGTGTAAATGCTGCCTGATGGTGGCTCACTAAATATCCACTTCTACACTTGATAACTTGATAATTTCCAGAAAATGTTTGATTCACTGAACTTGATTGAGTGGCTGGGAAAGCAGATTTTTTTCCTGAAAGCTCTGTGTGTGTGTGTGCCTCTTCAGCTTTTTGAAACCGCCAACAAGTACCATTTCTACCACAGCATGGCCTTGCTGGGTGCTGCCCACTGTGGGAAACCTGCTGTGGTAAGTACAGAAGCCTAAGACCCTCACTCTTGGCTGGATGCACTTAGCTCAATCCTTTAAAGTGGATATACTGCCAGAATGATATTTACTGTTACCTGTCCATCCTCACTCAGAGATATTATATTACAGTGACTCCTGTTTTATTACATTATAAATGACATAAGTGCCAGCATAAGTATACATTTGTTGTGGATTGACGGTAAAAGAAATCATTATCCCAACAAATGGAGCCAAGAAAAAAAAAAAAGGTAGCCAATCCAAGAAGAATCTCTTGACTGAAATGTCATCAGTCCATCGTCTATACTTTTAAACATGCATGTATGTTCCTCTGCGTCCTATGTCTGACAACGTTGTTATTAAGAGTTTACAATAAATGGGTTAAAAACTGTGGAGTTATTAGTTTGGATTAAATAAAATCTATGATCCAGCTTTGGAGTCATTCCGATGCACAGGTAGGTTTGCAAAATACAGTGATCCAGATTTTTACTGTTTACACAAGGTGTCCATCTATAAAGTCATTAAACCTGGCGACTCCAGTTGTGTTTATATGTCAAAATGGGCATAAATATTAAGCTAATGACATAAAATGACTAATTAATCATAAGTAGTGGTATTTAATAACATGCATTATTCTGCTGATCAGACGCTTTTTAATGTGTGTGATGGTAAGCTAATGAGATACATTAGCTAAGAGATAACTGTCTTGGTAAGAAAACAGTCTTGGTACCAAAATAAAGCTCACATGCGTGAGATTCCATCAGAGGTGTAAATATTACTGCAGATGTTACTATGTCAAAGTTACTGTGACTCAAACATAGAAAAATTTGATTTTTTTTATTTCCCTCGCCTAATTTTTAAAAGTATTTTATAGCATATAACACCTTTGAAAATGTGCTTCTTCCAGAAAATCATAAATCAAAATCTGGATATTACCTGTCCACAGATTCATTGTGACGTAACTGCTCTTTTAACTGTTTGGTGTCTTGGCTTTGTTTGGTGGTTGTAGAAATGGTTTACATGAGCTTTTAGCTGAGATTCAGAGGTTTCTGTGGACACTGCTCATGTCTGCACTTATATTTCTGACCTCTTGTTATAACCGATTAAACATGATCTCTTCCCTTTTGCTCACATTCTTGGTGGTGTAGGTGCAAATGATCAGGCATGACATTCTCATAATAAATCAGATAAGATACTGCAAATTATTATTTCTGCATTTGTGTGATTGAAGTGAGTTGAAAATGTGTATGCAATGAGAATGTTTTAAAGATTTGACCTAAATAAGTTTGGAGTGAATGAGCCTAAACATGATGACCTAACTAGAGACACCGTGTCACCTGTGACACACACACACACACACACACACACGTATGTTACGCCGGTTTCAGCTGAAACAATTTCAGTGTTTCAAATCATATTCCAGAGTTTTTAGTTCACCATTTATGAGGTTTCAAGAGGAAAATAAAAGACAGATCTGAATGTTTGAAAATGTTTCGAAAAATTCTGTAAAGATGAGATGCAAAATACTCAAAGGATAAATTTTTTTTTGGTTTATTATTTTGTTAAGTTGAAAAAA
>VUQG01021052.1:0-13578 GCA_015106755.1 Etia nguti | reverse complement strand
AGAAAAGGATAAAAAAAAAAAAAAAAAAAAAATATTTAATTAAAAAAAAAAAAAAAAAAAAAAATACAAAAAAATTCAGGCAACAATACCAGGTACAATAACTCAGAGAATGCGTTCTAAGACCACGTGGAAAACAACAGATGAAATTAGGACCAGAATGCTACATTTGAGGAAAAAGATCAGCAAGTGTTCGCTCCAGAGTCCAGGAAAAGATGGAAGAACCTGAGCCTGCTGCATAGAAATCACGCCGTCACTCTTTACGAGTCCTAGACAATTGACCCAATGCAAAAATACACTGTCAACTAAGTCTAATTTCTCTGAAAATTAAAAGTGCACTTTGTCTCCATAAATTACAGATAATTTTTGTAAAAAAAAATTTTTTTTAAGTTAGCAAAATGTGTGCTTTAGGGATGGAAATGTATGATGGGAAAGCATCATTTTTAAATTGGGTGATAATTGTACACCTAATCAAAAGCTCACTGTAGTGTAGGTAGATCCTTACATGACTATGCTGGCTAAAAATCCATGATTAAGTACAAATGTGATGTAACTAAACCTAATGAAGATGTAACATAATAAATAACTGTATGCTTTTCTGTAGTTGCTATAAATGATCGTTTTGGACTAGTTGGGCCCAAATAGCTTAAATTGCTTTCAATTTAAAAACAAAATAAATCAAATACATGTTAAATTAGCTACATAGTGCTAACAGCACAGGTCTTTGAGACATTTGATTCCATGTATAAAAAGTATAGGAAATTTAAATACCTGCTTGTGGACTTAATATCACATTTTGCTGCTTTCTCTTCTTCTTATCTTCTTGTATAGGTATACCCTAAAGTAAAAGCAAGCTCAAAAGATGTATAGGTGTAGAAAGCAGAATTTTTTATATTTTAGGTTGACTGAAAACATACAACATACCTGTTTCTCTGTTTCTCGCAAATTCCTAAAGTGGGGCGAAGAAGAAAAATTCTCCATTTTCACAGTACCTGCCAAATGACAAGTGAACATTGAAAGTAAGCATGTGACTTTTTTCATACTTCAAAGAACAAAGTGAACTTGCAGGTACTTACCTGCAGGGCTTCTGTACAGCTGACAGTCCTTCTTGATGTGGGCACTTGATCCACATAGGTAGCAGCAGCGGATATCCGCTCCATCCCTTTTCCGCCAGTGTTCACTTTTGTGTCTGAACTGATCCTTAGATTCCTCTTGTGTATCCACTTTATCTTGTGGGTACTCTGGCCTTCTCTCCGAATCCCTTCTATGCTTAGACCTGGGCCAAAATCATTGACGATGTAATGCTAACATTAAGGCAGGTGCGCAAGGTGCTAACAGATTTTTGAGCAAGTAAATATTATGACTAAATGCTTGAGATTGCACCCACTTTTTACGTAGGGGGCAGTCTTTCATGAAGTGGCCAATCTTTCCACAGATGCGACAGCAGCGATCATTGGGAGCCACTTCTCCTTCAGTAAGTACTTCAGGATCAAAGAAATACTCCTGGGAAAGATGCAGGTAAAACACAGTTTTAGTGCTGAAAGGATAATATCACCACAATTTAAAAAAATAAAAAAAATGTAGTGTTCAGACAACAATTACTGACCATCTGACTGGGATACACAGGAGGAAAGTATCTGATGGGTGTGCCAAACACTCTTCTGCCATTGATAAAAGCCTTCATGATGAAATTTGTCACTGTTTTGATGACCAAAATAAAAATATACACATTTTAAGTAGTGAAAAGTGCAAGAAAAATCTTTGACATAACAGAAATGGGGAAAAAAATAAAAATAAAAATCTACAGCCATCTTACTTTTCCTCGAGAGACCAGCACCCAAATTATGATTGAGATCAAATGGATCTATAATAGAGACAAAGAAAAGGAACTTGAAAAATCTTCACAAGCAGACATACACAATTACTTTGATTCAGCAAATACAGTTTGTGGATAAATTAGTTACAATAAGCTGCAGCAATAGTCTCACACAAGGCTACCTTCAATGACTATGTATTTGGACGTCCACTGCTTGTTGAAGGTGGTGAGGCGGACATGCTGTCGGATACAGACAACATGCTCTCTGAAGTCAAAGTCCTCAGTGTAAAAGCAGAGTAGGCCGAGCCACAGCTCCCCCACAGTCTCAGTGTTCTTCCCATAGTGTGGCCAGTGACTGGGCTGAAGGTGGAAAAAGATGAAATTGATGAGCTACTAAGACACAGTCTTACATTTATATTAACCATATTGTTTAGGCACACATCAAATACAAAATACTCACTAGTGCTTTTAAATCATCAAAGAAGTACACGTTCCAACCATCTACTAGTACTTCAGGCTTCTTCTCATCATAGATCTGCAAGAAACCAAGCAGTCAAGCTCTCTGTAAGCTTAGACACACGATAATGTGAAATAAATTAAATAACTACTGCAAAGAGACTTTTTGACAAATTAATCCAAAGGGAGGCATAAGTTTGTGTAGTTTTAGGGGATAAATGTATTTGAGACTACATTTGCATAGCCGAATCAAAACACATTTATGTGCAACTTGTTTGTAAAGAGGATAAAATTCTTCTTTCAGACAGACATCTGTACCTCTTGCAGCACAGGGATAACTGGTGGGTTTCTCTGCTGAAGGAAGAACAGCACCATGAGGGTGTAGGCATAGGACGAGAGGCTACCACGTGAAGCATCTCCAATGTCACACATCTGTAATGGAAGTGGAAACAACATTTGATGTTGAACAACACAATAGTAAGAACACTTCAAGATGTCTTAGCCACAAGTCTGTAAAGCATGTTCACCTTGGCAAAAACCTTCATGACGTAACAGAGGATCTTCACTCTTCTGTCAATTGCAGCATATGTAGCTAGCAGGTGAGTGTTGTGCAAGGCCTGAGGAAAACAAAAAAAACAAAACAGAAACTGCAAACTTCAAAAAGGTGCATGTTTTCTTGTTTTTAAATACATACAAAGACAAAAAGAGCCCCACCAGTGTGTTGTAGAGGCTTATGTCTCCCTCCAAGCCAGTGCGAACATGGTAGAACTTCACAATGGGTACTTTTGCTGTAGTGATGGGCAGGATGTTCCTCAGACCTGATGACAGAACAGATGTGGATACATATTGACATTACTGGCACAAGATAAGAACTTTATTCAATCATAACTGATTTCAGCTTAATGCATTTCCCAATAATGTGGCTGGGTAGGTAACATTTTAAAGGAGAATTATTTTAAAGATTAAATTAGAACCTTAGAATCTAAAACTTAGAATTAAAACCAGAACGGTTTGTTGTCATTTGATCAAAAGTGACAGTGCCTGGTTGCAGACAAAGTGCATGAATGTCAGTTTCTTACCACAGCTACTGTCTTACCTGGGTGTTTCTTTAGCGATCTTGCCAAGCTTTCAATGATGTTGATGCAGTTAATATCCTATGATAGAATGAAGGCAAACATGATTTAATAATAACTCTTGCTAGACAATAAGTAATTCCAGCATAACAATGAAAAGGAACAAGGGCAACTTGCCTCCAAGTAAAATAATATTACAAATTTAGTCTTCAAGCATATCAGCAAATCGAACACGCATCAACTTCAAGTCGTCATTAGAGGCTTGATAAATAAAGTTGGTGTAAATTAAAGACCAACTGCATCTGGTTCCCTGACGAAAGGAAGCAAAACTAAATGATAAAGAATTATTGGTAACTCACATCCATGGTTTCTTGTCCTTCCAACACCATGCAGATGTCTAGGTCACTCTGTCTAAATCCAAAGCCATTTTTGGATGAGCCAAACAGTTGTAACTGAGCACCTGTGATTTAAAATAAATAATCAACACAAGATTAGTTAACCAAATCAATTAGATGCATCATCATGCCAATTCAATTTTGAAAAAAATAAATAAATTAAAAGATCAACTTCACCAGGAAACTGTCTTCTCACGAAAATCTCAAGGTCTTGAAGGATGTGCTCTCTTACACCCACTTCCAGTTCATCTGGGGCGAAATCACCTTAAAAAAAAATTAAAAAAAATAAAACATTTAAAAAGATAAAAATAGTTTAAAATATTTAGTGACCAAGTCATTAACTGGACACAAGCCCTACTCAAAGTATTCTTAAATAACTGGCTTTACAACAGGACCCAGGAAAGAACTTTATTATATATATGAACTTGCCAATTAGACATACTATGATATACTACTTAATTTTAGTTAGTTATCAAAATAAATACAAAATTATTTTGTGAAAAAAGGTTCACATAAGTTGAGGTCCAGTAGATGCTATACTACACTTTTCGTGCACCTGCATTAGGCTCTTTTTGTTGTGTACCATTTTAACACGAGTTGAGAATATGTTAAACTTTAAAAATCACATCAATTTTACCAGATACCCCTAAAACCACTGATACTGCTATATTTGTGTTTTCTTCCAAAGCACCTGAAGTTTTCATTTTTCATTAAACTAAAGGAACTTTTTAAATTTTACATAAAATTTTGCATAAGTGCTAATGATTAGAACTCAAAAAAAACATGAACAGAATAAGTTTGTTGAGTCCAATAGTATGAAAATGTTTGCATGAGCCTCATTTTTAAAACTTGTTCATACCATCTACAAAAACATTTTTTTTCAACCATTTTAAATACAATAACAAAATTAAACAAATGTATGTATTACTAAAATTTGGAAGAGTAGAAATATGACATCAAGATACGGGTAAGGGTTACATGTCCTAACATTAACAGCATCGCATCTGAATCAAAATACTTAACCCCATAATACTCACTGTAACACTGCTCACAGACTTTGTTGAGGACACTGAGAAACTCTGGTGTTACTGGGGGCAAGGGGTCAAGCTGCACTTTCTTGAAATCTTCAGGACAATCTTTCTTCAAATGTCCATCACGTTTGCACAAGCTGCACACGACCATGTGGGACTAAGTGATATTGAAAGGCGTTAGACATATAGTTTTCCTCACCTACAACCTAAATCTTTACCATACAACTTTAAAATGTTATGTGGTTTTTGTTTAATCAAATTAGACAATTGCAAATGCCGCCAGTAACTGATGACAAGTGAAGGCAAACTTACCTTTCCTCTGGTGAAAGCTTGCTTAGTGAACTCATAAGATGGTCTGCTCGGTTTTTCACTTTTATTTTCTGGTCTTTCATCTTTAATTTGATCCTCTGATGAAACGTTGAGAGAAACACTGACAGGTGCCAAATCCACTTCTTCTTCCTCTTCCTCATCCATTGAACCAGGTGTGTCCAAATCTGGACCCTCCTCATCGGACAAAAGCTCCTCCCCTGAGATCTCGTCCACTGGGAAAATCTCTTCATCCTCTATGGTGAAGCTGTCCAAGTGGTGTCTGTTATGCATGTCCACATCAATATTTATGTCATCATCCTGCTCTTCCTCATCATCCTCATCCTCCGAAAGGCTGCTTTTGCCCAAGTCCACTTTTTCTTTCTCCCGTTCTTCATCTGAGTCACTGAATTCTTCAATTTCCTCCTCTTCCTCAATAATGCAATCAGAGTCCTCAGGGCCATTTTCTACAGCTTTAGATTGGCTTGTATATTTTGACTGAATGCTGAGATTACTGAAATCTGACAGGCACACAGTCTCGTCACTCAAAGCCTTAGCATTGGCCCCTTGAACATATCCTCCTTTCAGTCCTCTTTTGTGATTAGCAGCTGGTGTATTGAGTGACTGTGCAAAGTACTTGTATGTGGTTTTGAGGCAGTGGAGGATGTACTCGTACATTTGCTGGCTGTTCACTGTGCGGGCCACATTTCTCTTCACGGCAAATGGGTCTGAAACAGAACCATTTGTAAACATTAGAACATGTAATAGAAGTCTCTTCATCACAGTGGTTCTCAAACGCACCTCAGCCACTCCAAGCTGGACACACAACCAGGTTTGGGGAGGGGAGGTGGGGGGTTAAATTGAATTAATTACTTTTAAAAAGGTGGGATAAGGGGTAGACAACAGTTTGTTGATTATGTTCCACTGGTATGGAAGAAAAAGTTTGAGAACCACTCCTTTAATGCATGAATCAAACAGAAATAAAAATCTAGGTTTGGACAGAATCAACGGAAAAATAAGCAACAATAAAACAGATTTCTCCTTACATAAGTATCAAGACATGAAAATGATTTTAACATAAGAGAAAGCTTCTGACCCTCTACAGCGATGCGCTTTTTAGGCCAGTCTTTCATCTCTCTGGAGAGGACAGCACCAGTCCGGACGCCGATTATATTGTCAGCCATGATGAACTCCAGGGAATAGAAGCGAAGCATTTCGACCCAGAGAAGTCCAACTTCCATTGGTGGATGAGGACTCTGAAACACCAGAGGAACCTGCAAGACAGCCAGCCTTATATTACTACGAATCTGAAAAAGTATCACTGAAGTTTTCAATTTATTTAACATACTTTTTTTTTTTTTTTACCCGTCTCCAAATAAAAGTCAAAACTATATTTTCTGTGCTTAGGATGTCTTTCAGTTTATTTATGCGTGTCCATCTTCATGATTACCTTCCCCTTTATGGAGTTGCCTTCTGCTGGTTGTGATGACTCCTTGGAGGAAGGGGTGTAGGCCCAGTGTAAATACCCATCCTCTATATGCATAAGGTTAAAGTCTGACAGCCGGCTGAGAGAAAACACCTTGATCTAAAGACAGGCAGATGTTTGCATTAGTTTATGCCAAAAACACCTAAAGAGAGTCGATAATGAAAAGCAAACTAATATGTTTTTTTAAATTTATTTTTAAGGATGGAAATGAAAATAAAGACTTACATCTTGGTTGAAATAGGTAGGCAAGAGGGGTTCTCTACGCTTTTGTAAGTAGAAGATAACCAAAAGAGCAAAGATGTATGGGGGTAGACCCCCCTCTTCTGCGCGATCAATTTCACAGATCTTAACAGAAAGCCAAGAATCATGTTAAGATTAAATGCAACTTTGAAAAAAATGGAGTGAATAGTTTTGATGCCTTTGCTAATGTGAGGAACAAGTCTTTGTCTACAGGAAACATACCCGGGCCCAGCGTCTGAAGCCCAAAACCAGTGTCATGAGGAGAGGCTCCTGTGTAGCCAGGGCAGAAAGATATGTGGTGGTTTGGAACGCGTTTTCATTCCCTGCACTAACTTTGCAGATTAAGTCACTGTTGATTAGGGAGGAAAAAAAAAAAAAAAGGAGAAGTAGTTAATTTTAATTTGGAGTTCTATGCTCTTGTGTTATAAGCACTGTTAATATTCTCTTGTCACATGCAAGAAAAGCCCATGTAACTGCAAACGACAGACCTATTTCTCTCTTTGCAGATGACCACAGGCACCCTGGCATGAAAATCAGCCTCCATCTCAACAAACAGAGCTGAGAATAGCGCAACACAAACAATTTAAACTTTCCATGACACTCAAGCACATGGCTGACTTTACCATGTCTGAAACATTTCTTCAAGACTCTTGCAGTAAAATGAAAATAAAACTCACAGCTCACAGAGAGGCACTCCTTAACCAACATCAAGACATCTGGCTGATGCATCTGTGAATACATTCCATTTCAAAGCCTTTATACAGCATAAATACAATATAAAAAAGAACATAATTATGGTGCATGCTACAAGCACAACATACACAACACAACTTCTGAAATCTAAAAATCATGTGAAAGCATATTTTTTTCCACCCACACCCCCACATCTTACCTTTACCATATACTAATACTTTTGCGGTCACCTCTTGTATTTGTAACCTTAAATAATGTCGCCCTAAACCCATGTAACTTGTAACATAGACATGAAAGGCTTTTTTCCCTACCAATTATTCTCCTGACAGGCCTCCAGTTTTATAACTTTAATATCATTATAAAATTAACATAAAAAATAAAATAAAATTGTATCACACATCATGAACTCACACTGTGTTACTCACGTGAGTTGGATACTGAATGTCAATGTTGACATCAGAATCCTTGAATCCAAATTTAGTGCAAGATGATCCATAAAGCCTGAGTCGGACCTCTAAAGATGAGAGAAAGCAGGTAAATATTACTACAATTTTAATAATATTGAAAGAGTACAGTTGTTGTATATCGTGACCGTTCCTCTTTATGTGTCTTACCAGGCAGGACAGACAGGAGGAGATCTTGCATGGTGGAGACAACACACCGTCTCTTCTCAACGTCCAGGTCGTTCAGCCCATGTTCCTGGACAACAGCATCTAGTACTGCACTTATTGCACTGATCTGCTCTGGACTAGGAGGCAGGATCTCAGTCAGCATCAGCTGTTCTTGTCGCTCCTATAAGCCAACATGCAGGGGTCTTCATCACTGCCTTTAATGCATAAAAACTACTACTTCACAATAGCAACACAGTAAAACAATCCATATACGGTAACTGTAAAATAACCTTGGCCCTTCTCTTGTGCCGTTTGTCCCGAATATGCTTGTAAGCTTCAGACACAGACTCTAGGAGAACATCACACAGGGCACAGTTGTAAAGAGCAGCAGGGTTGCTGTGGGACCTCTGAAGCAATTAAACAGCACACACACACAAAAATTACACCGTTAGAAATATCTGTAAATCACCTACACCAACCAACTCAAACATTATGTCATTATGTCTGGGTCTGTACCTTCTTTAGGCTGTAGATCTCGTCCCTGTTAAGCCGCCTCTCTGCTTGCCGTAGGCTGCGCAGCTCTTTGTTTGAGAGTGTGGACTCTTCAATCGCAAGGCCCCTGTTCTCTTCAGCAAAAGCTTTCTTCTTGTTTCTGTTACGCCGTCTTTTGCCTTTGAAAATGAGAAATGCAGTGGAAAGTATGAATTCGGTTTGTTTTTAACGTAGACTGAGTGATAATGCTGAAAGTGTTTCATTCCTTCTGCAGAGACTGATTTCTAAACCCCTACCTGATTTTTGAGAACCATCATCCGTGGCTTCTCTCCTTTCCTGTTCCCTGTCCTCCTTTGGACTTTCTCCTTGCTTACCCCTCCTCCAGCTCTGCTGTGAGCGCTCTCTCCAGTTATCTTCCTGAGGACCTGAGAACCACCGGAGATCATCTCTCTGGGAGGGGCTGTGCCCACCTCTTAATCCACCAGGAGAGTGGTTTAGGGGCCCCAGTCCTCCCTTCTTAGGGCTGGCCCTGTAAGGCCCACCTTGATTTTTCCTGGCCTGCTGGCCTCCATCTGATCTGAAGTTCTGTCCTCGCACCTGGTCCTGCATCCACCAGCTTTCTCCCTTCTCTGCCGCTGCTGCTGCCGCTGCTCCCCTCTCCCTGCTACCTTGCTTAGCCCGGTAAGGCCTGCCCGAGTTTTCCATGATACACTGTTGTGCTAAAACTGCAAGATAAAATGTCCAGTTAATGTGGTAATAGTCCTTATGTAATCAAAACAGCACCGACACAAACTGTGTTACAAGAGACCTGCCAAACTTCTGCGTTTGGCAGAAGTCCTTTGTTTGAAGAAGCAGTGTCCCATTTCAGTTCATTTTATTTTGGCATGTAGAAAAACGTATACTGGCTGTAACTGCTCACAGTTTTTACAACTTGTCATGTAATCCATACCAGACTGCTGCACAACTTATCTAGGCGATGCCGCATTTTTTTTTTTCTTTTTTTTTTCCAGCTCAGCACCTGCTCGAAAATGCTGAGCCAATAGGTAGCGGGTGATAAAAAAAAGGTAATATTAACCTCTCTAAAACACTGGCTGATCACTGCAAACTCGGGTTAACAGTTAACCCTCTTTTTTAATGGCCATGAACGCTGACAGTTCTAAAATTAAAAATGTTAAAAAACGTGTTTTAAGTGTCAACATTTTTTACGTCACTATTTTTAGTATAACACAGCCACTTAGTTAGCTGCAATAGTTTGCGCACACACACGTAAAGGCTGCAGTCTAAACCAATCTAACCCGAACTGCACGACTGTGAGATTATGACATGGTGTAGACGTTAGCTAGCTTACCTAGCTTCAGGAGCGTTATTATTTGACTCTGTTACTTCTTCTACTTCCTCGAGTTGGCGGTTTATAACTTTGCCACCTCAGTGCCTTACAACTCGTCAACAAATAAGTGTTAGTAACCGCACTTGTTAGCGCCTGCTGCCACACATTTACAGCAATGCTAACGTTAGCTACACATACTTAGCTTGCTAGCACAGGCACTTACGGGTAACAGCTAGCAGCGGCTATCGTCCCTGTTTCTTGCAGTTTTTGTCAAGCTGCCCAACCTACAGCTGACATAAAGGCAGCCATTAATCACACGCTAGCTTTTACTATACACATCTATTATTAAATTAATCAAAATACCTCCCGCTAGTACACAGAGGACATAGTTGAAGCCTTGTTCAGGTCTGACTTGGCACGCTCTCTTGTCTTGCACTAGAGTTTGAAAGGTGACATAGGAGCCGTTTATTTTCTAGTCGTCAGCGGCCATGTTCCGCCCACCGCAAAAAAGAAAAAAAAACAACCTTGTGATATATTGCACAAAATTTTTTAATACTTATAAAAAACATCGTGAATATAAAGAACTTTAGGAACTTTATACACTGCTCGCATTTTTGTTGTAAAATTTAAATTATAATTTATAATGTTGGTAATAATGTTCTGATGTTAGCAGAATTATAGGAAGAACAAGAAGAAGAAAAATACATGTATCATATGTAAACTATTTCATATACATTTCAGATGTGAACGTTTCATATGCAGGGTTTATATAAAATAATAAGCCCAAGCAATTTAATGTTTTTTCTGCAACAAGTTAAAGGGCAAGGATCTATTGTCTTTTAAACTCTCTCTCTCGTGTAATAGACTTAAAAGTATAACATATGGTTCAGGATAATTAATTAGATGGTTCCAGTGATTGTTTAGCTTTGGTTGCCCGGGGTCACAGGAAAGACGTGAGCTGCCTGAGCGGGGAAGACCCCGCGAAAACCGACGTCATCAGAGAGAACTCCCCTCTAAATCCAGAAACCAACATCCAGGAGACTGCTGCTGAGGACGCACTGCTCTCAGTAGCCTAAATACGCAGTCGCTGGACTAACAGCGTGTGTGCAAACGGGCTCTAGACAGACACTGGAGATGGTGTCATTTGAGAACGGTGAAGGTGGTTTCGACAGTGTTCTCAAAAGGAGACGAATGAACGTCACCTCTCCTTCTCTAGAAGCCCTCACGCTGGCTCAACAGCGCAAAACTACTCGGAATAGAAAACAGAAACTCGTGTCCAAATTAAGAGACTCTGGTTTTGAAGAAGATTTGGCATGCTCTCCGATTTCATCCCCGGCTCAGAATGAGGTTTCCCTGATCATGTCACAAAAACCTGTTGCAGGGCAACTCTGCAGCTGGTACCTTCAGTACGGAGACCTCGGGTTTATGATCCAAAGGGAGAAAGAGGCGCAGTTTCATCCCTGCAAAAGCCTGGCACGCCAACCGCAAGTAAGACACTTACAGCTTGTAACTAAATGAACTGTGTTAGACGTATATTTGTACCTTTTGACTTATTAGGCTACTTAAAAAAAAATCCAAATATATTTGTCGTCATATAAATTGAACTGGTAATTCACTCCTTTTGTTTAAAGGCAGATAGTTAAATCTTCCAGTGAGAGTGACTTCCAGTGACTAATTAGTTCTATTGTTCAACTAAAGAAACACCAGAGATGCAGAATACATTACCATTTTAGGACCATTTACTGATAATATGTAGGCTACTGTACTGTGAAATGCCAGAAAATATATATCTTGCTGTACATTAAGAGAAGGCAATCACATCATATTTAAGAACCAAGGTCACTAAAAGTGAAAAGCTTTTTATTTTGATGAGTGTGTGTTTTACTTACAGTTGACCGCAGAGGCCCGCTGTAAGCTGGTCAGCTGGCTCATCCCTGTGCACAAACATTTCCGTCTGTCTTTCGAGTGTTGCTGCTTGGCTGTGAACATCATGGACAGGTTCCTGGCCTCCACACCTGTTGCTGCTGACTGCTTCCAGCTCCTTGGTGTCACTGCACTTCTCCTAGCCAGTAAACAGGTTCGTCTTTTTGTGTGCGGTGTGCTCGTGGGGCAGACGGTTTGTGTTTTTGGATATCATTCTACTATCCTTTTCTTTGTTCTCTGCAGGTGGAGGTGTGCTCACCACGAATCAGCCATCTCTTGTCATTATGCTGTGATGTGTTCACCAAAGAGCAGCTCTGCAACCTGGAGTGTCTCGTCCTGCTTCGTCTTAACTTCCGCCTCTCTGCACCCACCCTGGCCTTTTTTCTAGACTATTACACCAACTGCACCAGGGCTTCCCAGCTAGTGACTGGGAACAAAGGCAATGACAGTTTTTCAAGGATGGATCCTGACACAAAAATGCCCAGGCAGTGCAGCAACCTTGCACAAAACGTTTGTGAGCTGACTCTTGCAGACTATGCTTTCAACAAATACCCTCCATCACTGACTGCCAGCTGTGCACTGAGAGTAGCTAGTGAGTTACTGAAAAGTGAACGAGGTCTTCCTGAGCATGAAACCGTCCATTCACATGAAGATCAGTGGGACAGTTTTGTGGATGAACTATGCACACAGTCAGTTTCTTTTCAGCCATCTGACAATTCTCAGCATTATGAGGGAGACTCACTAGCAATGAAGGATGAGAGCTACAAACAGAGTCTAGTGCAGGAATGCAAAGACAACCTGAAGCTGTTGGTGTCACTAAACCTGGAGACACTGGATGTGATGTCTACTATGTGACTACATGAGTGTGACTATTTTGATAACAGCAATTTAAATTCCCCTTTAATTTTGGGTGATAGTGTTATATTTTAAACAAAGAAGTGAGGATATGATATCTATTTTGGGGGTTTTGGTGCTCAGAAGTCTTGTGTCTATGCAGACCTACTTTTACTTATACATACCTCATAGACAGTCAACCGTTTACAGCTACAGGATGCTTATGATTTAGTATTGCTTTTAATTTATTTAAGATAATTTACTATATAATTACGAAGTATATTGAAATATAATTTTTATTTAGCATTATTTTTTAACGAAAAGTCAGAATCCTCTGTATCCCAGTTTATTTGGTGAAGGTTTATGAGTTTTGTCACTTTTGGAACATCTTTAATGAGGTGTTGTAATGAATAGATTGCTACAATTAATTAAAAACATCTGCAAATGCATTTGTCCTGGTTTCTCAACTTATTGTGAAAAATTAAGTTGGTTTTTTTTTTCATTTCAATTATGTTAACCGTTGAAATAAATCAATTATAAGCAGTCAAGTAAATAAACCTTTGTAAAGCACATTTCAGAGTCTATGGTTGAAGCAAGATGTGCCACACGAAGTGCGAGCTACCACAGAGAATGCAGCTAAAATAGTTTTGACTATCATATGAAACACAACAAAATAAATTAAAATGACAACTTTAAAAATACATATGAGTTGAAAACATAAAAATCTGCCTTGATTACATGCATAGGTAATCATGACACCTGAGAAAAAGCAGTTGAATGTCTGTTTGCAAATTCTTTGCGTCATAACAGACGTGGAAGTGGGGTCTCAGTTTTCACAGCACTGCAGTATTAAATGACTGATGACAAAATGTCACCCCAGAAAGCACATCTTTTCTTA
>VUQG01021050.1:3867-20561 GCA_015106755.1 Etia nguti | reverse complement strand
AAAAAAAAAAAAATTTAAAAAAAAAAAAAAAAAGAAAAGAAAAAAGGATCATTTAATGTTTGTAGCATGTTAAAGAGGCAGTAAGTTGAATTTACTGGAATATAAGCAGCTGTGTTCACTCTATAAACACATGTAGCTTCCCGTCCTGTTGTTCTTTTTATACACTCCAAGATTGTTCAGCATGAGTAATGCAAGAGCACATAGTTGCTAACCCTATGTGTGTGTGCGTGTGTGTGTGTGTGTGTAGTAACCTGCCTGCCAAGCCAGCTGAGGAGGCACAGAAACACAGGCAGCAGTATGAAGAGATGGTGGCCCAGGTTAAGAAGAGGGGTGAGTTCAGTGGAGTCAACTGAGGCTGCAGATTCAGCATCAATGTTGTTGGGTTTTTTTTCTCCACTCATACTACAGCCTGGCACACTACAGAATATTTCAGACTCTATTTCTGTCCAGTCTGTTGTCCACTCCTCTCTTTCCCGTATAATTTTATGTTTAACGAATTCTGCAGAGTTAAAAGAAGCTCAGAGGCGGAAGAAGCAGCTGGAGGATAGATGCAAGCTTGAAGAGAGCATTGGCACAGCAGCTCAGACCTGGAACCAAGAGATCCTGCCTAATTGGAGTACAGTGTGAGTACAAAAAGAGACTCTGGTTAGAATTATAACATATTTAACGATAACAGTATGATACTGTTACTGGAAACTTTTTTCCTTTGGGATTTTGTTTGTACAGAAAATATTTCAGTACAGACACTGATGAGACTTTTGTACGATGCAGGACTTCCAGTCATGGTACTCAATGATGCATCAGCCTCTCTTGTTTTGGCATTGGAGCTGGGATAAAATATTAAAAAAGCCAGTTCCTATGTGAAGCTAATTATATCAGATACTAAGTACAGTGAAATACCCTCACATAGAAATACAGCTCATTGCTTTGCTTCGGTATATTCAGTTGTGCAGTTAGCTTCTATCCCAACAACTAGAGACACTCGTACAACAGAAATGCCGTATCAGTGTTAGCATTTGTGTTTAGCTTGCTATGAAGTCTAAGCCTGATGTTGGTCCTCATTGCATGTTACATACATAGAGCATTACTGCTGTTTTATTCTCAGTTTAATGCATGACTTGCCCTGGCCATAAAATGTGTAACATGTTAAATGTGCAGTATTTCTTGGTCAACATGTACACTATTCAGGGTTCGTACAGGTCCTTGAAATCCTTGAAAATGCTTGAATTTGACATTCAAAAAGGCGTATGAACCCTGACTGTAGGAGTGTACATGTTGGAAGAACACTCAATAGTGTTGTTGACTTTGGTCTTTTATTTTTAATTAAAAAAAAGAAATAAAGAAATACAAGTCAGAGAAAATAATGAACCACAAATTTAATGTATCGCTATTCCTTTATTCCACATAGACAGTTTTACTTCTCTGCCTGCTTAAAAGTTTATTGAATCATCAATACTCGATCCTTCTTGGATTTTAATGTCAGCACCATATTAGGAGCATATAGTACACTGCTGCTGTTGGCCTGCACTGCAGGGAGGAAATATAAGAACCAGTCCAAATGCAGTATGCAGACATAATGATATAACAACACATAACTTGTTGTGGCAGTTAAGCTGGCCAAACATGTTCATCCCAGTGTGGTCATTTCAGGTAATCTTCATAACAGTACCAGGCTCCTCCTGCAGGTGTACACCTTGGATTAATATGTGACTAATTCACTTCACAATACCAAACAGTGTAACAGTACTTCTGCCAGATCGTTCTTTTAGTTCCTTTAGTCTAATGTATCTTTATTACCACAACAATACAAACAGAAGACAATATGGTGTTATACTGAAGGAAGTGTTTTCCTTCTGTCTGTCGAATCGGTATTTTTCCAATGAGGTTATTGTTAACCTATGGCCCGTCCTATAAAACATTTTTATCATAGACTCTGATGTGCTTAACATTTTTTCCCCTCTAATCCACCACTGCTACAGGTGTACATCTCGACGAGTGAGGGACCTCTGGTGGCAGGGCATCCCCCCCAGTGTCAGAGGGAAAGTGTGGAGCCTGGCTGTGGGCAACGAGCTCAACATAACACATGGTACATGGGAATGAGTGTGTGTGTTTTCTCAAGTTAAAAGATCCTGAAGATCTGTTAGCAGACCAAACCTTAACCTATAAACTACCAGCTGTGCTTATCTTAACCTAGCTCCAACCTTGGAATTATGTCTGCAACTTAAAATGTAATTTGATGCAGGTGTTTTGATCCTCAAAAGTTGGTGCTTTTCTCATGGGGTGATTGCATAAACACACGTCCCCACAAAATAAGTAATAAAAGCACACACACACAGATGGGTGTACCAATTTTTCTCAGTGTTTGTAGTTGGATATGTGGCAGTAAGATGGATGGAAGAGGAAGGAAGAGCGTGTCCATTAAGGAGCACGGTCCAATAATTCCCCCAGTACACGAGGGAATGGGCAGCATTTCAATGAGTTCGCTCATCCTGCACAGACGTTTCTCACACACACACACACACTACACTCATCTTCCTCTTGAGAATGGAGTACAAACTGAAATTGCCATTCCTTAGACTGTGTGTTTGTGTGCGTGCATGCTCAAACGTGTGCGTGCGCGTGTGCGTGCTCCTCAGCACCCTCAGGGCTGCTTGCAGATAAGCACTCTCCCTGACTGCTGAGCTGGCCTGCTCCACTTTGTGCTATTCATCGTTTTAACTGGAGCCACACTATCCTACGCATCAAAACACACACTGCAGTCGCACACACACTTGTACAGTTTTGAGTCCCTTTTAAAGTGGTGCGTCACTTCATGAGCCGCTCAGTGACAGCACTCCCTCACTTTAACTGAAGCATTTTTATTATTGCTGCTAATGCTACTACTAATATGCCTTTGACTGGCTTGCAGGTCAGTGGTGAGTATTATAGCAGAGTATTCATCTGTCTTTAATGATTAGAGAAATTATTCACTTGTCGTTGTCATAACGTGCCATTACGTACAGCAGCTTTACTGACTTCACTAATCGGTTCCTCCAAACCATCAACGTCTCTATTAGACCAATCACCTGACAGGCTGCTTAAAGTCCTAGCATCAATTAATGCTTCAATCTGTCTTTAACAGGCTGCATACCACAGGCTAACTGATCATCAGCTAACTGAAATTCTTCAAATAAATCATTTGAAGAATGGTTTTCATTTCACATATTTTTTTTTAACCTCTTCATTCTACAAGCAGCTTGTTGGAGTTCAGATTTTTCTCAAGAGCACTAGTGTAAATCTCCACATCTCCTCTCTGAACGCTCAGTATTAAATCCAGCATCTGAGCACCAGAGGGCAGCAGCAGTTCAAAGGAAAGGCTGTAAAAGGCTGCACAGCAGTGCAGTCACAGTCTTCTGTAATTGGGGGACATGTTTCCTTCAGTCACCTTCACTGTTTGCTGATGCAGAGCACCATAAAGCTGAGTGCTTTCTGTCCATTTATCATCTTCACATTTCACCGTCTTCAAACCTGTGCTTCCCTCCAATCTCTCACATTAACTTCACTGTGATGCTGTTTGTGTGTCTGTGCAGAGTTGTATAACATCTGCCTGTCCCGGGCCAAAGAGAAGTGGAAAAGCACAGCGGCACTCTTCACAGAGACTGAAAGTGAAGGTGGAGTTTCAAAAGAAACTGCTTTAATTTTATAATAACATAATACTCATATTTTTCCAGTTTGTTTTTTAATGTGTTGAAATGTCTTCCAGATGTTGGTTCCTCAGACAGAGAGTCGAGTCTGGAGCTCATCAAGCTGGACATCTCAAGAACGTTCCCACAACTGTGCATCTTCCAGAAGGTCAGTGAGAGAGAATTAGAATAAAGTTTCAGCAGGAAGCGGGTAACTGAGCAAGACATGAAAGGGATGTGTTGCTTATTTTTAAAAAATTTTTGTATGATGGAAACAGGTTTTGAAAGCTTGTAAATGTAACACTTTAGTTAAGGGTGTGTGTACCTTTTGTGTTTTTGGACTCATTGTTCCATTGTCTTGTTTTTCTTTGTATATCATCAGGGTGGGCCCTATCATGACGTGCTGCACAGCATTCTGGGAGCATACACTTGTTACAGGCCTGATGTTGGCTATGTAAGTCACACATGCTTAACCAATATTACATCCTGTTGTGATACTCACGCCTGTGACTTGTGCATGTTACATCTTCATGTTTAGGACAAAAACACAAAGTGCCACATGAATATCTCAAGTATAGAAAATATTGTTTAGTCATGAGATTCTTACATCTACTGGCGCTGAAATGCAGCTCGATTTTTAGATGAAAGACCATAAAGAGCTTATTCATCTATATGCTCTGATTTAACCAATGAACAAATAAAACAATTTCTGTTTGACACATTTGTTCAGGTAGCAGATAAAATAGGTCATTTATACACCACAAAATATCAGTCTTGTTCCCTTGCTGTCTCTCCACGACTTTGTCTTCTTGAAACCAAAGTAACTGTTCTTGGAAATTTTAAGTGAACTTTGAGATGTTGCACCTTGGAGCTCATTGTATATTATGAAGGTTAAACAGACTTTGATCTCCCACGCAACACCTACAGTAGCCTAATATTAGCTTAAAATAAGACAATTTGATTTGCACCAAGTGGGAGGTTGCTGCCACATGCGGGTAGCTGAGTGGGTACTGAATATGTAGTAGGCAAAATTTTCTATGCCGGTGTGTGATACAGTTCGATACCTGGGCTTAATGTGAGTGCAACAAAAAGGGGAAAGCATGGTAATTTACCTCAAAGTCACCAAATGAATAAGACAGACAGAGATGGTATGACTGTCTGTGAGACACAGTTCTCAAATATTTCATCAGTCTGAAAAACAAACTCCTGCCAGAAATAATAGAATATTTAGGCCCGACTCCTTGTCATTAAGTAAATAAATGCTTTACCTGCTGTGCCATCAATATCTTGTTACCCTTGGCACTTAGTATTTCTTTCAAGTGCTGATATTTCACTAGGTGTCCTGATATTGAAGTACTTCATATTCATTGGCTTCATTTCATGCATTTTGTCTGTTTTATATTAATGATAAAACAGTTGTTCCTGACCTTCTTTAGCTCCAGTATTTTTTTCTCCAGTATTTTCTCTCAAAAACCTCCCAAAAACTGCTAATTGATCATAAGTAAGGAATATATTGCACATGAATTACAGTTATATAAGCTTTGCTGTGGCATGAATAGTCGCTCCCCTCAATAGAACGTATTAATATGGTCTAACATTATAAAACATGTCTCTAGATGAACTTTGACACGTATTAACACACACAGGCATCTTTTTTTTCTTTAAATGAAATCATCAGATTCATATAGAGGATGGTCCAGTTAGCAGTCTGTGTGAGCTTTTACACCCAGCTAAAGCTCTGTCTGAGGAAAATGATACATTTTCAAATTTATTACATTATGCCATACGTTTGTTTTTAGTGTTAAGTAAAGGTGCTTCGGATTTCCAGTAGATAGATTTATTACTGATGCTGAGAGCTAATCTAAAATGATAACATTGCGTGTTTGGTATCAATCATAAGAAGGACAAATATAGTTAAGTCTTATTTGATTTGGTTTTCTGTTTACAATCAACTTTGGGTTTCAGTTGGGATACATCCATAGAACTGTATGTATTTCTTTTTAAGTTTCATGTTTCTGCCAGACTCACTTACGTTCCTTTTTGCAAACTATAATGAGTAAAAATGTAGGATGCTATTTACAAAATGTGGGGCTAGCCAACTGTAGAAAAGAGAACTACTTCTTCTATTGAATTTCTTGTGAACAAGAGCAAACCTGAAAATTGACAACATTTTCTAAGCAAGCATATCATAAAAAAATTACATTTTACTAGTGGAAATTTAGAAGGAACCTTGGGACTCAGTAAAAATATTAAAGGCAAATAATTTTTTCATTTCTGATAGTATTAAATATGATGTTTATGAATAGCATTATTGTGTTAAACAGGTGATGTGCTCAGAGTAATTTCTAGAATTCCCTGAGCAACAGATTCATGTGTATTTTTTATTTTTTATTTTTTTGTGCCTCATCACCAACATCCAGTCAAAAGATCAGCCCTGTGTGACGTTCACTAACCTTAAAATACCATGCCCAGGAGACTGGTCAGGGGGTTTCTGCTGCATGTAGGTTCCATTTTACAGTTAGAAGACCTCAAATATTTTCCTTCCATTCACTCTTTTCTTCCTTTCAAGGAGACTTTGTATTGAGCCTCAGTGACGTCCTGGATTTCCGACTCATTTCTCACGATGTCCTGACCCTCCCTTGTGATACTTTCATGTTACATTTTTTAAAACTATTATTTAAAAAAATGGATGTTCCTGTTGATTTGCAGTGTTGGCCTGTTAAAAAACAAACAAACAAAAAAACTACAATATGTATTCAGATTGATTACTTTAGGTTTGGATGATTTAATGAATAAACTGGTTTGGATGATTTACTGAGTTTACAGCACATGCACAGGAACAATGGCAAATAATCTGCACATTTACAAAGTGTGAACCCAGTGAATATTTGGGATAAAGAAGTAATGATAAGATAAACCTTTATTATTCCCACACGTCAGAAATATGTTGGGTCATGGCAGAAAATGGACAGTGCAAAGTTACAAGCAGAAAAAAAACAAAAACCAGTGGAATAGAATAAAATAAAAAGAAATACTTACTATATACAATAAAATAAAATAATGTGTTTTGTCAGAACAATTGCACTTAGTGGTATTGCTCATGTGTGTCTGTCTGCTGGTAGCAAGGCAGTATTTTTTTAAAAGTCACCCACTACATATTGTTTATGTTTTCAGTTGTATTGGACCAGATGCTTGTTCTCTCTGTTTTATTGTTTCCCTCAGTATCATTACTGTGTGCTCTTACAGCAAAATTGCTGCATTTGCACTAATGAGCTATGCTTGTAGATGCTGTGGTTTGCCTTGCTGCTCCTACCCGCAGCCACATGCTTTTGTCTATAGACAGGTAGAAATGACTGTGACTTCCTGCATTGACCCCAACCCATGAGCAGCTACACATACACACACTCTCCGAGTCTGTGTAAGCTGTACGCAGGTTTAATTCTTTCTCCATGAGTATTTCATCTCTCTCCCCAGATTTATTGTAATACTTGTAATATTATTTTTGATTACTGTAATACTTATACATCAGTGTCAAAACACCTGCACCAATTAATAGTGTCTGGTTCAAATGCAAGTTTAGCCGTTAATGACTTCCTGCCAGTGTTTTTGTCTAAAAATTCAAACATTTGACACATACAAGCTCACACTGTCACCTGTTTTAGGGGTGCTGGAAGTATTCGCTTGTACTGACTTTGTGCGTCTGTGTGTGTTTAAGGTGCAGGGAATGTCCTTCATCGCTGCTGTGCTCATCCTAAACTTGGACACAGCCGATGCCTTCATAGCTTTTGCCAACCTGCTCAACAAGCCCTGTCAGATGGCCTTTTTCAGAGTCGACCACAGCCTTGTAAGTAAACAAAGAGCATAGCAAACACGTCCACACCCACTTACTTCACACGCAGTACCTATAAATATACATGACTCTGAGCTTTTTTAAATAAACATATATGTATACGTATGTATGTGTTGACTGCAAATCACGTTTTTCTGCCAAGCTCTTTGTTCAGCTATAAAGTTGAGAACTTAACGTGAGGATCTGTTTAGTTTAAAAAACTTATCGGTAATACTTAAATACTTAAATACTTCAGTAAATTACATTGCCTGTTTTACTGAATACAGCAGTGCTAGGGCTGTTCTTTCTAACCACATTTATGTTACTGTCCCATCATCCTCTCTGCTGTGTTTACACATTTGTCTCCATTCAAACCAAAGTGTCTGTCGTTTGTTTCTGACTCACTGAGCAAACTGTAAGTGTAGTTTGGGTTTATTTCTCTTTAAGACCACCTTCTCTCCTCTCCGCAGATGTTGACTTACTTTGCGGCATTTGAAGTGTTCTTTGAAGAAAATCTACCAAAGCTATTTGCACATTTCAAGAAAAACAACTTGACACCTGATATTTATTTAATTGACTGGTGAGTGCTTCCCTGTATTGTGCCATTGCCTCTTTTTATTTTATATCTCCTATTTTGTTTTAACAGTGAACTTTCATCTATTGATGAACATGAGTTACTTGTCAGTGTGTCATTTCACTGATGCAGCGGTGAAGCTCTACCGATTTGTTCTCCACCCACATGCACAGTGCACTTTGTACCCCTTGCTGCTGAAAACACGCTACATGCCTTCATCTCGAAACATGACACTTGCCTCACATTCAGTTTGTCATACTTTCAGTGTCAGCTGTGTTTCTGAGAAAACAGGAAAGGGGTTGTATCAATGGTCACTGCCCATTTGAGGTGGAAATTTGTGTCTGTATCCTCACTTTAACCACATATATGCCACATAACTAGGGCAATAGTATCAATCATTTATTTTTATTCACAGACCTCTGACTTTAATGTTGTGAATTATTGTGTTGTTTTTTTGTTTGTTTGTAATTACACCTAAAATAGCTGTTTAGTTTTATTAAGAGAGCGGGCGGTAGTCAACTAACTTCTAAATCTCTTGAAGCTTGTAACGACATAGAAAGGAGTCTTTTAAAAAATGTTTTTTTTATTAGCACAAACCTGAAGATGACTTTCACAAAGTAAGATTTAACTCTTTGAACTTTTGGGTTACAGTTCCTGATTATTCTTAAAATGAACATTTAAGTAAAATATAAAGTTTGGCTGAATCTGGAGTCTGCCGAGCTTTATAAAGCTTTGAAGGGAATTCCAGCTAATTTTACAATTTTTGGATTAAACACACAGTTGTAAAATGTGTGTGTAAAGAGGCATAAAGTTCTCTCAGGAGTTGGTACAGAACAAAATTCAGAGCTTGCATTCATCAAGTGGAGATAAGCATGCGTATAAACTGCTTCTCATACCTGTTGGATACCTAATATAACGACGTCCTAACAAATTGACAATATCAGTTTTAACAGTACAGACTCTGTGCCACATGAAATGTATTAAACTATACATAGTTGTGGTGACCCCTTTGGAAATAAGGAAGCAGCTGAAAGTCCTTATACAGCTCGTTCCGGCTTCCATTATTGGTATACACCACAATACTAGTAGTATCAGTCATCCATCCAAATCGTTGAATTCAGGTGTTCCAATCAATTCCATGCGGCATGCGGAGTACTTCGGCAAATATGAATGGGTCGCTCTCAGGAGCTCAGTGAATGCAAGCCTGGTACCGTGATGCACCTGTGCAACCAGTCCAGACATTTCCTTACTGCAAAATATTCCACAGTCAGCTGTTAGTGAAGTTATAACAAAGTGACTGGAAACGACAGCAACTGACAGAAGTGGTAGGCCTTGTAAAATCACAGAGTGGGATCAGTGGATGCTGAGATGCATATTGTGCAAACGTCAACAACTTCAGCTTCATGTACTGGGTTTCCATGGCTGAGCAGCCGCATCCTTACATCACCAAGCGCAGTGCAAAGCGTAGGATACAGTGGTGTAAAGCACACCGCCACTGGACTAGAGCAGTGGAGATGTGTTCTCTGGAGTGACCAATCACGTTCTGTCTGGCAATCCAATAGATGAGTCTGGGTTTGGTGGTTGCCAGGAGAGCGGTACTTGTGTGACTGCACTATGCCAAGTGTAAAGTTCGGTGAAGGGGTGATTATGGTGTGGGGTTGTTTTACAGAAGTTGGGCTCAGCCCGTTTGTTCCAGTGAAAGGAACTCTTGATGTTTCAGGATACCAAGACATTTTGGACAATTTTATGCTCCCAACTTTGTGGGAACAGTTTGGGGGTGTCCCAGTGCACTTCTGGAAGAATGGTCAAAGATAAATGCTTTCCTAAACTTTATGTAAAAGAAGAGTGGAATCTGTTATAGCTACAAAGGGTTAGACATCAAACTAATACTTATGGATTAAAAATGGGATGTCACTTAAGTTCATATGCGTGTGAAGGCAGACGAACGAGTACTTTTTGCAATATAGTGTATTTTTTCTTAGATCTTAGAAGTTGGCACATGAAGTCAAATTTCAGCAGAGAAACTATGCAACTCTCGGTACAGTTATATGTATTTCTTTAATATATTAACAAAGCTAATTTTAAATTCCTGTTGTTATTAGTGACTTTGTTTTCCCTTATATACTTTTATTTTTGGAATAAGTGCTAGCTGATAATAACTTTTCCTTCCCGTCTGTTTGTCCCTTCAGGATCTTCACTCTGTATAGCAAGTCGCTGCCGTTGGACCTGGCGTGTCGAGTGTGGGATGTGTTCTGCAGAGATGGTGAAGAGTTCCTGTTCCGCACGGCTCTGGGACTGCTTCGCCTCTACCAGGATGTCCTGACCAGCATGGACTTCATCCACATGGCTCAGTTCCTCACCCGGCTGCCTGACCTCATCCCTGCCGACCAGCTCTTCCAGCACATTGCTGCTATTCACATGACCAGCCGCAACAGGAAGTGGGCACAGGTGGGACATTTTTCTAGATACTGTGCCTGAAAACATTGTTTGCGCCCGTCACTGCATGTTCGTTATAGAAACCTTTTTTTTCACTCCTGCCTCCTCCCCTCAGGTCTTGCAGGCACTGACGGAGCAGAAGAGATCGGGAGCGAGGTTGCCCGGTGCTGAAGCATTGAGCTGAGATCAGAACAAAACCAGCTCACGCTAAAGTACTCAATCAGACCCCCTCCAGCCTTTGGAACAGCCTACACTCTTGCCTGATCTAATGGACCTGAGAGAGATCTTTTATCAGGTTGGGGACACGTCCAGTTGAGGCTGCAGTGATAAAGCTCTTCTCCAGAGGCGTGCCACTGCTCCGACTGGAACCAGAACACTGGAGGGGGTCTCAGTGGCTGAGCAGGGGTGTGAAAAAGGAATATGAGGCCTTATTTAACTTCCAGCACCCCTCCACTGCTCAGAGGCCCAGCAGCAAACTGGAAACTTGTAGCTGGGAAAGGCTGAAGAATGTAACACACACTCCCACATATATGAACCTACCCGACTGACTCAGTTCTCCACAGACTAAAGGAAACCACAGAGATACCAGTTACTACATCAAATCCTTCACTGCTGTCAGCTCTCAGATCCTTTCTTTTTGATTTGGCGAATGAAGCTTAAATGTGTCTACAGCAGTGTCCTAACATTACATCTCTGAAGTCAAATCTGTAAACAACATTGTTAAAATATGTGAGGGGGATCCTAGCTGTCTCTGTGTGGCTCCTTCTGTGTAGCAGCACCTTTTTTCCACTCACTTTAATTTTACTCACATTCCTTTGTGTCGTCCATTTTTTTTATTTCCTTTTCATCTCAGTTTGCTTTTCATTAGTTTCTAATCAGGGCCGAATTGTCACCTTAGCTGTTCCATGAAGACAACTCTTGTGAACAGGGGGAGTTTTGTGGGTTATAATCCATGAAGGTATAACACAAATGGACATAAGAACACGTGTGGTGTGTCTGAGAGCACCGCGTTACATTTAATTAAATGTTTTAACTCATTAGAAGAGGTCAGAAGCTGCCTCTGGGGCGTTTTAGAGCATATTTACATCAGTGAGACTGGAGTAAATAATGAGGTAAAGTGTTAGATGTGGATTTCCCTTGCCTTTAATATATTTGTGGTACATTTTAGCTTGTTTTTGTTTTGATTTCAGATGTCTGGTGTGAGTGTGAAGTCTTTTGTTCATTTATTTAGTATTTAAGAAAAGGATGGATTTGGTCCAGACAAATGAAGGGTTGTCACTGAGCTTCTGTCTGCACATTTGGAGCACTTTTAATGTCTTTTTAAACACATTCTAGATTACAGGCTGTAACTCGAGTGGCATTGCAGACACACATGAAAGATGAAAAACCATCTTTTTGGGTAATAAGAGCCACTTCACTGATAACAGCAAAGTTCATATACTCTGAACGGTTCAGAACTTCCACTGTAGTTATTTGACTTTGCATCCATCCTGTCCCCACTGGCAGTTGCTGTGATTGCATGTTTTTGAGTAATTCCCGGCAGCAGAGCGCTTCTGAGTCTTGACACTGAGTTGTCTGACTTAGTGAGGTACTAGTCCAGTTTATTAAAAAAACAAACTGTAGAGCCAGAAGGCTGTTTTTACGTGTCCACAAACATCTGTGATTAGATCTCTTTAAAGCTAAATAACTGATGATTGTATTGGTTGGTTTTGTGCTCTGAGCAGTACAAGATCACAGCAGATTATAGTACAACTTCCATTTTGACAGTCTCATGCTGCGTAACTCAGCCAACCATCCAAACCACAGAAATTTGGGTCAGTTTGAAGCTGAATTGATCTTTGCTCTCTGCACAGGTTTGAGGTCTGTGCACAGCGCGTGTGGTCAAAGCAGGATTTCCACGGAGAAATCCAAAAGTACTAACCACTCTGGCCAATGAAGCTGACTTTGAAGCATTAAGATGTGGTAGATTAGTCTGAGGAGTCTGCAGTCAGCTGTTAATGGTTTTTATCTTCAAGGCTCGCTATGCAGGAGTTTTGTTGTTGCTGTTTGCATCTGTGAAATTTAACCAAAACCTTCACTTTTTTAATCAAGTGGCTGGGCTTTTTCCCCAGCTGTGTCATTGTACATTCTTAGTGACGTGCCTGTTGGACTCGCTACACCATCTCGAGGTACAAATTTGGCTTTTCATGAAAGAGCGGGACAACCCAGGTTTAGTTCCAGGTAATTTATGTGGCAAATTAAGGATGAATTGTTTGGGCATAAAGTCATAGAAGGTGTGTATTCACATTCTGCTACAAAAACACACCTTTAAATAGCTACACCGCACTTAAAGTTTAAAATCCTGCATAGACAGTCTTTAATTTCTTGCGTTAGCTGTGTGTAAAAGCCACTGTTTGCAGCTGCAGTTAGTGACTGTTGGTCAGATTACCAGCGTGCAGCATCACTGTAACCATGTTACCTGTCACATGGTGGTACCCCTCACATTTTGAAATCCTCTGCTCTGGAGCGACGTGCAGTATAAAAGAGATTTCTTACTGTGGTTTAAAGATTGAATGTGTTTTGGATGGTTGGTGGGGGCTTTATTAGGGTAGCAGATCTGATTATTTAATAATAGAATCAATATTCAGTTAGAGCCCTACACAAAGTTGGAAGAAGGAAGCTGATTGTTGGATATTGAGCGTCGCACAGCCTGCAAATCTCTACTTTTAGTTTTTTATTGTAAGATGGCACAGATTGTGTTGTTTTTGTGTCACAGTGGCATGGGGAGGAGAGATCTGGCCTATATGTGCTAACTGCTGCGTGTGTCGGGGTATTGTGGCTGCTTAAGGTTGAGGTTGTCACTGAGTGTTGAGGCCTTGACACTGCATTCACACTGTGGTTATTGTGTCACTCCATCCTCACCAGTAGTGGGCGGGGCCAGTGCTATGTTGATTGGATAGACTGTGCAAAGTCAACACACTGCATTTCTTGATAATCTGATCTTTTTTGTGAGAGTGATGACTTTGAAAGCCCATTTTCCACACGTATGAGGAAATGTCTCATCGTTCCTTGTGAAGCTGCTTCATGTGCTGTGTTGTACTGCTGAATTTGTGTGTGATGGAGTTCCCGTCTGTCTTTCCTATAATATAATGAACTCTCCATCTCTTAACCCTCAGCTGAGGCTGAGCTTTCTTAAATCCCTGGACATTAGCTGACGTAGAACGTGCAGTCTGGGCTTTAAAAACAGGAAGGCGCCTTTCATTTTGTAATTCATCATCGTCTCAGCCACATGGCCGCTGAAAGGGCGCCTGCTGTGTTTTTGACTCAGCACCGTGCAGTACTATGTCTGATCATTCTTCTAAATGCACCCCCTCCCCCACTGTGGTGAAACACCGCAGGACTGCAGTTAAAACTTTTTGCAAGCCATACGTGCAAGCCTTTGAGTTGTGCCTCTGATTGTCTCTCCTGGTTTAAAACGGGTTGTTGATTTTCATGTTATTTCTCCACCTTTTCAGGTAGCTGTTTGCAAACTGTAGTGTATGTGTCTGTATGTGTATGTCTTGTTTGTGTAGTTAAGTGGTATCTTCACAATTAGACCTGTTAGTTACCAGTTAATTGTTACATTTAAAGCTGGCCTGGGTATGAATCATCCCTCCCAGCTCTACCTATCAACACTACCTTTTGATCCTTTGTGGTCAAAAAGAACAATCAAACTAAACTGGGTTAAAAGATATTATAGATGATGTACCATTGCTTGATAATCATGTTGATTTGCTGGGTGTTCTCAATTGTTTTGCACTGTCTGACTTTTATTCCTTTTTTTTTCCCCCAAGAGACCTGTGTACTGTAGAGGACTGATAGATATACATGGAGACAGCAGAAGGTCACCGTGCAACTGTTTCTCACTTGAAATGTATATAAATGATGGTTTTATTATAATAAAAAGATGTACATATTCAACCAGGAGCTAGTTTGTGTCTTAAGGGATAACAACTCTCCTCCTGCCTTGTATACATCAACAAGTGGAAGTGAATTTCCCAGAGTGCCTTCGAGCCTAACCGGAGTGAGAACATGATGGCTTATGTGGTTAGTGCAACAGTCATTGCTGCTGCAATGTGTTGTGGTGTATTTACACTTTCTTGTGAAAAGGTTACCACACTTTTACCTGAGATAAAATCTATATGTCAGTATTGTGTGATCCACACTTTTGCTTTGATTCTCGATGAGTGGTGATAAACCACTGATTAGTGAACATATTACATACAGAGGTTCAGCATAAATATCAAACGTGGTTCTCTAAAGCAGACCAGCTCTTCCTTCAGACAACAGTGGCCCAGTTTTAAATGTAAAATCTCCTGGTCAACAAAAACCTTTAATCACAGATCTGATCCTCATATGAGCAGAGAGTGAAGTTTTGTGTTTTCATCTAAAATCTGTATCTACTTATTCAGCTTGATTCTCCAACAGCTATATTTATATAATTTAAACCCCATGGCATTGTTTCATTAGTTATCTTTGTTTCTATGTGAGTATTTCATGACTATGACTATGGTTTTGTAATTTAGTCATTTCCATAACATGGCTCATGCCCCAGAAAGTACAGCATACGTGCGCTGTAACATGTGCGGCTGCTACAAGCAATCACTGATTTGTTTTACAGGTCAGATATATTAAATACATCAATCAAAAAGGTTCTTGTTAAGATCAGATCCACGGCCATTTTCCTATAGACAGATAGGGTCATATGACCAAACAAAAACATATTTCCCAATCAGTTGGCCAGTGGTTACTGGAGGCTGATGCCAATCACTGTTTAATTGCTTGTTAAAGCCCGAGAATACTCACTAGGAATAAATGTGTATTTCCCAACTGGTTAGCAAAATCCTCGAGATTGCTTTGCAAAGTAAAAATTACATCTTTTGAAAAGTACTGGCTGCATTGCTGAGGCACAACATATAGTGTTAATGTAAACATTCTGGTTTGTGTCACACTTTCAAGTTTTAATAGTGCTCAGTTATTAAGACAGTTAACCAATTTAACTGTTAAACGAACTTAAGTTGTGTCTTCCATGAAAAACAACGGATAACTGCAGCAACCTGCAACCAAAGCAATCGCAAGGATTGTTGTGGTACAGCACATGGTCATATGTAGCAGGAGGAAAAAATGATAACACACATTGTTCAAAAATATGTGTTGATTTGAAATACTGTGGACAGCACAGCATGTCTCATTACACTAGAAAAACAATGCCCCCCGAACATCACTGTTGGCTATTTTTAGTGTTTTTGTGGTCATTATATTTTGTGACATATATTTTTTTTAAACTTTTGGGGGGGCTGTAGAAGTTGGTTTTGTTAACAGTGTCATGCTTTGAGCTGTATCTCTGGGCTGAACCACAGCTTCATTTCCTCTCAATGTAACCGAGTGGAAAGTTCTGTCAGAGGCATTTTCAGCACCTTTTGAAACCAAAACCACCCTCCCTCTTTCACACCAATGACACCATATGCACCTTTTTTTTTCTTCTTCAAAATATTGATCTTGATAAATGTAACAGCACACCACCTATTATTTAGAAGTCCTTGCTTGCGTCTGAAGAGCAGCTGTTGTCTTAATCTTCATCATCATCAACTCCTGAGGAATATTGGATCATAATGAAAACCACTCAAATCCTTTTGCTGTGCATCCTTGGAGCTGCTTTGTTGTCTGCAGTTAACTGCAACAGTAAGATTACCTTAAATGTCATCATTAAAAGAGAAGCTTTACTTTTTGAGTAAGTGTAATTAAACATGTTCTAATGCTCTTTCCTCAGCTGCAAATGGTCCCGACAACTGCTGCTTCAAGTTTTACCCAAGAAGAATTAGAGCAAACCTCATTCAGTCGTATTACCAGACTGATGACCGATGCCCAAAGCCTGCCATCATGTAAGTGAAGAAATCTGGGTTTATTTTATTGTTATAATGTTTAACACAATGACTGAAATTACTGTAATGAAAATATCCAGTATGACCATTGTAACTGAACAGTTTTTGGACAATTACATTTTTTTTATTTTACACAGGACATCCTCTACATTTCTTACTTTTTATTTGAACTCATATTTGTTATTTTAGTTTTGTCTCTTAATATAACCCTGTAGCTGTGGTTGTTTTGTAGCTATTGTTTTTTTTTTTTTTTTTTTTTTTTTTTTTTTTTAAAAAAAACACACCAAAAAGAT